>LVWK01001572.1:0-11849 GCA_001650995.1 Gongronella sp. w5 | reverse complement strand
TGTGTGCAACTGAGCTTAAATGCAGGTCTGATCTGCTGCGCATCATCCAGATCAATGCCAAATTTGACAGTAGCGATTTGGTGTTTTAAGCTTGCTTTTTTCTTGCAAATTTTGCGTTGAACGCGATGCAGCTATTTTTGAGCGAGGTCGATCAAGCAGATGGCGAGATGAATGCAAAATAGTCCAAGCATGAGGTTTTTCGCATTTTCGAGTCCAAAAAAAATCGGACGGGTCCATTTTGAGCACTGGGCCATAATTTATGCAGTGCCGCGTTTTTCATTTGCGGGCAAGTAGGCTGTTGTAAAAAAAATTCTGGAGGCGCAGCAGGCCGGCAAAGTCTGAAAAACGCACGGTTTGGTGTTTAAAACGTAAATGTGTACGGTTTTGTGAAGTGTAGCGCGATGCTGCCGGCATTGAAACGATAGAACGCGTCTGTTTCTGTTTGCTGAGATCGAAAAATGGACAGATCAAACGCGTTTTTCGCGCGCAAAATTCAAAATGTGACGATCCTCAACTGGACCGTCCTCTTGTACTTGCGGTGGTCTTTTATGTGCGACAAGGCCAATTGGTCTGCAGCCTTGGCGCACAGACAGGTCAGGATTCGGGCGGCGCAGCAAAGGGAGAAAAAGCGGGGCAAAGGAGAAGATCGGCCATTGCTCGATGGGGAGAGCACCTACAGACTTGTGAGAGAGTGCGTTTGAAAGCCACGAGCCATGGCCAGATGATGGTGTTGGAATTGGGCGGCGGCCAAAGGAAAAGAGAAGGACTAGAAACAAAAAGGAACGAAAGGGAGCAAGAAAGAAAAAAAAGAGTTGTGGACAATGCTCACGAATTGGATCGTGACACAAAACGTAAGAAATTTGTGCTCTTGTGCATTTTCTTGGGCATTTGCTGAAATGCTATGATAACTGATTTTTTCACGATTGCGGAAGCAAGTTTGTTGTGAATACGTACAATACTGTACTTGCTGTACCTACTGTATAGACGTGACAGGTAGGCAAAGTTCCAGTAAGCCAGCATCATACAGTATCTTGCCAAAGAAAATCAAAAATATGAGTTTTCAAAGCAATTACACAACCAAGTCGCCACGATCTCAACTCGATCTCTCCAAGTCAGAAGCACTGTTACGTGTTTGATCACAGATTCATTTACAATAAGGAGACTCGCGCGTCGATGCGTTGGGCCATTGTCGCATGTGCTACCAAAATGTTCAAAACATTACAGTACTGTACCCCCCCCTTTGCCGGGCGCGTCCTCCAGAACATATGATAGGATCGTACAGTATTCTGCTGAAATGAAAGTCAGTGCCAAAATGGGGGTGAAAAGCCGCATTTATCATAGGCCGAATCACTTGCAACGAAGTATATCATAGCTGAAAAAAAGAGCATTGGTTGAAGCTTAAAGATCCATGCCATATTGCAAATGGAAAAAAGACATAAACGGCATTTTCTGCCACCCAATTGACGAATCTTGTTGTTCTTTGAGGGACAAATGGTTCTTGTGCGCGCAATGCAACGGCTGCTTTGAAAGCCCGCCCTGGGGTTCGGCGTAGAAAAGGGACAGGTATGTTTCATTCCTCCCTTTTTTATTTTTTTTTTCTTCCTTGGATCCGCCTTGTTTCCGTCCTTTTTGACCCACATATTGTCTTCTCAAGCATGGACGACATTCACGAACAACGACTGCGCGAACAGATCGAGGTGTACAAGCTTTTTTACCGCGACCGTGGTGAAGGTAAAGTGATTTGGGCACAAATGTTCAAAATTTTGACTGACGCGCCTGCTTTAGAGTGGAAAGTGCGCGCGTCGCTGGACCGCATCTTGCGCAACTTTGACGGCGCGCCGCGGACTCGTCATGCACGACGGCTACACCCAGAGGAAGAGGAAGAAACCACACCACGTCGTATTCGGCCACGTCTTTCTCGCCATGACTCGTTTACAACGGAAAATGACTCGACAAGCCCGGCCCCCACAGTCACAGGCGCGTCAGCGGGTGCCATGATTCAGCATTTCACAACAAACGAGCAAACAGAAGATCCTGAACCCGCTCTTTTTCCCCAAAGGCGAACAAGGTCATCCGCCACACCATCTACGCAGGCGCAAACTCTCGATGCGCAGTCCCAGGCTATCAAATTTGTCGACTGGCAAGAACCCGACCCTGCGCAAAACAAGCTCTCGCAGCGTGCAATCAAGGAAGACCAGCTTTTCCTGGAGCATCTTGGAGGTATCGTGCTCAAACGCAAGATGAGAGCATTTTGAGACTTAATTTTTCGAAACAAAAAATAGCGTTGTCATTTAACGAGGCCGAGATTCGAGAGCGCAGCCGCCATTTTCTCACCATTCCCGCGGATGAGGACGACGCCGAGCGTGCAACGACCTTTGTCATGGCGCTTGACCGTGTTTTGGCGTACATGACCGTGAAACACACGGATATGGGACTGCAGACAAAGCTGGCTTGCGAGGAGCTTCAGCTTTTCCTCGATTTGAAGGACATTTTGGACGGCATGCACACCTCGCTGGCCAAAATCACGGATTGTACTGCCAAAAACATGATTCCAGAGGAACTAGACGCAGAATCTCGGCATCAATTGCAAGTCAAGGCGCATTTTTTCTTCCAAGGCAATCTCGCAAAAGGTAAAAACACCATCATCAGGAGAATAATGTGACAAGCTCATTTTTTTCTTTTCATTCCAGTGGGCCAAAAGATGAACACGCTATACTCAAAGGGCAAGCGGATCAACAGACTCGTCAACACGTGTGGCTCGCATGTCATTCTCCTCTTTCCCGAAATCATACACATGCACAATGAGCTTTCGGTAATTTCGGTTCTTTTTTTTTTTTTTTTGATGTGGATCCCTTTATTCAACCCTTTTTCTCGTGTAGCTCGTAGATCGACGCTTGCAAATGGTCGCCGACAAGTTGACACGCGAATACGGGGTCCATATCACCATCTCAGACAATGACGACATCAATACCACGGCGCACAGCCATCTGGCTACCACGTGCATCGCACTGCTCAATGACGACCAATGAATAAAAAAAAAAAGGAGGACTTTGACTCTCAGAGGGACGATGGACGCGTCTTTTGTGCACAATGCCTGTGGAATGATCCAGAGCAAGCGCATCTGAAATCACACAAAGAACGTACTGTATCGCACCATTTGTGCAGGCCAATTACCGAGAGATTCTTGATTTGTTCGATTTCTGTGCACGTCATTTGCGCCCAAAATGTACGCCATGGCCATTTACAAAGGACGTCAATGGGCGCCAAACAAAAAAAAAAAAAAAAAAAAAAAAAAAAAAAAAAAAAAAAAGACCCCAGTTGCTCATTCCACTCTGAAAGGCGCCAGCCCGCTATCTATGGCCCGCCCTTTGCTGCCGTGCATACGAATTTCAATGATTTTGCAGCACAATGACAATTGAGAGCGTCTTTTGTGCCCATCCGTGCCTTGCAAACGAGACGGCCATGATGCGCTTGTACACCGGTGTCAACGAAAAATCTACTCCTGGATAGGCAAAAGCTGCATTGTACGCCGCCTGGCCGCTTGGGCGCGCGTGCGACACGTGACCAGTGATATTTTGAAGGCTAATTGCTCATGAACCAGACTGCCTAGCGACCTAAAATTAAAAGTTTGCAATATGGAACTATTATTTCAACTGTGAATTGCACGGGAAGAACGCGTCCATAAAGCCGCACCAGCGCATCCACTAGCAAGAGAGATGCCAGATGCACAAATTTGATTCAAACAGGCGCGTGTAACTCGACGCTCGACGCGGTTTTCACGCGTCGAAAAGTTTATATGAATTTAAAACCATGCCGAGATGCTCAAAAAATATCTTTTTTCATTGATCAACGATGTCCCCATGCGTAGCAAACCATGTTCCTTTTTCTGGTGCGTGTTTCTCGGAGAAACAGGCATTTTTCGTTGAAGTGGCCTTGAGCCGAAAATACAGCCTCAAACGCATTTTATACGGAAACGAGTCAACGGATGCCTCCTTTTTATTCGATTTTCGTCGGTCAACTTTTAGTTTGTTGACAGCCTAATGATGTAATTCCGTGAATGGTCCGGTCCGACGCGTCGCTTTTTCGTTCTTTTTGGTTTTGTTTTTACTAGCGCTGCCGCATCCTCGACTCGACATACGTCGCTTGCGTGAAATTGAGGGTATTCCGCAGCTTTTAAACACGTAGAAGCGCGTCGTCCTGGATCATTCGATCAAAACGTCTACCTGTGCGGCATTTTATTAGTGACTTTGAGTGTCCAAACGCGTGGATGCGCGTCGTTCTGGATCATGAAACCCACAGATCCGCCCTGGTCGCGCAATTGTGTATAGGATTTGCAAACATTTGGGCTCCGACACGATGCATTTGGACACAATTGACGCTTGAGGCTCTGTTTGATCGTTTTCTTCTTTTTATTTTCGCTTTCCATCGGTGCCTGACTGGCGAGAGAACATGAAGCTACGCGACACTCTGCTTTTGCGCAAAAAAAAGGAAGCCTGTGTTTGCGAAATGCCTTAACTCGGCCGCCCGCGTCCGGCCCGTTGGCACACGCCCACTTGCTCTCAGCAGGCCAGGCAACTCAACGACGTCGATGCCAAGCTCACTGCAAGCCTCTTCCTTTCCTCTTTTGTGTGCTTCTGCTTGCTAGCCCCCTTTCTTGTCCTTTAGACGCGCCAACGCGTGTTTGAACAAAGTGGCCGATACCGCAAGCTGTAAAGGCGACGATGACGATGGCATGCAATTGATTGGCCAATGGTACGCGTGTCACATGGGCTCATCTTTTTTTTTTTCTTGTCGCCACGCCAGACAAGGAAGATGGAGAAGGCATCAAGCCAGCGCAACCCGCTCTCGCATGAAGGAAGGCATCGGCTGTGCCGCCGCACCAAGAGTGACCTAAGGTGTCAATAGCGCCATTCGCGGCCATAACGACCAAAATACCACTTTTACGTTCAAATCCCCCAAATGCAAGGCACGCCAGGCACGCTATTGCCCAATCATCCGCCCGCCCATTGTGATTCACCAACTTTTTGATGTGCACCAAACAGGAAAATAACGGATGTAAGTGAGAATGGCGCAAAAATGCGAGATTCAGAGCGCGATTGATGTGCTTTCTTATGCTAGATGCGCTTCAAGGCGTTTGGAGAAAAGAATCGGGACTTGTACAAGTGACTGGAGGTACCTGAGACGCCAACATGAACCATCCAAGTGAGAAACTGCTTTTTTTTATGTTTATGGGTCTATTTCTTTCATTTTTAGATGACTTCGTGTACAACTCGCGCATGCCCCAAGTCCCCAGGGCAACATTGCCAAATTCACCCTATTCGAGGAGCAAATCTGGGGGGGGGGCAAGCATTGGGACGAGGTTCGAAAAAAGCATCGCATCCATGTTTGGGTGGTGATTGACTTGCTTTCCCCTCTCCTCTTTTTTTTTTTTTTTACTCTCTTCTAGCTCGTCATTTTTTCAAGAAAAAGGGTAAAATTCTATGACAAGACACGGTTGAAAAAAAAATCAAAATGGACAAGTTTCTGACGATGACTGGCTTGTAGACTTGCACGAAAAGGATGTGAACCCAGGAAGCTGGCCTCAAGATGACCGACCTCGCGCCGCATGAGAAAGATGGACGTGCCCGAGAGCTTGTGCGACCCATTGGGTGTCGCAATTCATGGACCGAGGGTAAAAAGCGCAGCTTTTCCTTTTTTTTTTTGATCATCTTGGCACTAACGTGTTTTATTTTTTACCTCTTTGTTTTTTTATCTACAAGATTCCACATATCCACCGGATGAAAAAAAAAAGCCATTGGAAAAGCCAGGCGAGAGCACGGGCATCAATCCAAGGCCGCCAAAGCCATCCAGCGCGAATTGGCCATCGACCTCGCAGCCGACCTGCCCGTCTATGCCGATTTGCTGATCTCGGACCGTGCCACTTGCTGCATGGCTATCTAGGCGAGGGCGCTGCTTACCACAATTACCATGATTTACGTGGTGGATCATTCCCAAAATGACTTTCCAGCCGCCAATTTTGACAATTCG
Source organism: Gongronella sp. w5 (assembly GCA_001650995.1). NCBI lineage: Eukaryota > Fungi > Mucoromycota > Mucoromycetes > Mucorales > Cunninghamellaceae > Gongronella > Gongronella sp. w5. The sequence goes on along the minus strand of LVWK01001572.1, from coordinate 5,822 downwards.
ACCGATTTATCATCATGGGCAACACGCGACGCGCCAACTACATCGACTACACGCGTCTTGATATTGCATGCGACCCTCCCACCCTTGTGAATTGCCACAGATGACGATAAAGCGGTTATCCCGGCGCGCGTCCTTGTCGTCGCTGCTCGCCACACGCGCCATTCTTCTTGGGAGTGCTGGAAATGGCATCGCTGTCTCCATGTGCGACTGTTACATGAGCAGGTCCAGACATTGAGGCAACGACTTGCCGCAAAAGACACCTGGTCGCTCAACAGCAGGCTACAGCACGCGTTTGACGTTGTGGAGATCACGCAGCGCAGCATCATCATGCCACAAAACATTGTCGCCGACATGGACGTGCTGGACACCCGGTTTGAACGACTCACGGATGACAAACAGCAGGATTGTCGCTTTTTTACGTTGGGATTTCTCGCCATGGTCCATTGTTTTGCAGGATTTTTCAAGAAAGGCGCCCATCACGCTGAGGCGAGGCCATCCTTTACCACACTGATCGATGATCTGCGCCTGACCAATGCCAAGACAGCCGACGCATCCGTTATCCTCAACACCACATGGACACCATTGTCTCTCATAAAGCAACTCGGCACCAATGACGAGGGCATTTCGCGGCAATCCCCCTTTTTTTCCACGCCCTACACCTTTGTCCCGCTCGTTTCTTTTTTTCTTGGCCATCCCCCTCCCCGATGTAATGTATCTCTTATTTCTATTTTCTAGTTTGTGGTCTCCAAATTGTAAGATAAAATAGTGAATTGCCCTCTCGCATCGCGCTTTTTCTTCTTCTGACGCAACCGTCACAACCATTCATGCAAAAAGGGGAAGCGGGGTTCAAACGCGCCCATCTGCTGGTCTCAATCAATCTCCTTTTTTTTTTTTTTTTTCTTTTAGCGATTTGATTGTTTTTGACTTTTTCTCTTTCTCTTTCTCTTTTGTATCTTTTCGACTCGTCAAATGGATTTTTTTACTGCTTTACCTCGCGAGTTACTGCTTGACGTCATCCAATGGCTTCCATTGGACGTCTTGCTCGAGTGTCGACTGGTGTTGCCCGTCGCGCTTTCATCTCGCTCACCGACAGGCTTGCGGCCTCCGTCTACGTCTGCACGTCCGCCACAGCCTTTGAAATTGAGGACGTTGATTGATTGATATCGTATTGTCGATGTCGTTGGCGTTGGCGCTTTTTTTTTTTTTTTTTTTTTTTTTTTTTTTTTTTTTTTTTTTTTTTTTTTTTTGCTTGTATCGCATCTTACTCCTCTGTGCTCATCAGTTGAATGAGTAAATTTTCTCCTCGATTCCCCATTCTCAATATCCTCCAATGGTAGTGAATCAATAAAAAAACACGCTTTGATGATTCTTTGATGATTATTGACATGAGTGTCACTGGCCCCTGTGGAAGCGCACCGTGTCTCACGCGTCGCGGTGATTCGCTTGCTATTTATGGAAACCAGAATCATGCAGATGGCCAAGTCAAAAATGCAGCTGTCGAAAACATCGCCATTTCGCTATTTTGAAACATCTTCGGCGCATTGTTGGTTTTTTCGAGGCGGCGGTGGGTGGCGCAGAGGCTGCGTCGTACGAGGTGGCTGGTGAGGCGGTCGAGTGGGGTGGCAATGTCGGCTCCATTTCGATTTGAGGCTTTTCAGCCTCCAAAATCGTGATTGTCGACACGGACACCGTGGGGAGTGCGGTGTCGATGGCTGCAGGGGAGGTGGGGGGGATCTCTCGGCACTGGTGAATGCACGGTGGGGAAGGATGGCATCTGGAAGATACTTCAGTTGTGCCCTGTGCGCCTTTCTTTTCCCTACTTCCCAATTGGGAAAGAGGTGCTCAAAAGAAAAGTTGAGCGCTGCGCATTTTTTTTTTCTTTTTGCCTTTTTTTTTTTCTTTCTTTTACCTACCCTCTTACGATGACAATTATGCACCACGCCCAAGCAGCCTGCGTGGCTCTGGGGGAGGACATCACGGACGCGAATTGTGTGAAAGCTGAATTCCTGCTGGACAACACACCATTCGACGTTGTGTACACGGACGAGAAGGGACCGGACGAGCCACAGGTTGTGGCGAAAAAGAAGATTCGCAACGACAAGGCAGGCCGGTACAAAGAGTATGCCAGGATGGCTTTTGGTACGCAACAAGAAAAGCAAGGTAAGTGGTTTTTTATGCGGCCCCCATGCCATGTGCTGCGTGTTTATTGATGTTTCTTGCTTTTTGTCCCTTGGGGACCGTGCTTGTCCATCAGTCGCGCCGGCAGCGACGGCTGTGGAAATGGCCACATCATCATCAACAGCCACAAACGCGTCCTCCAATTGTAAGATTGAAACGATCATTGTCATTGGTAGCTACTATTTTACTCATGCACACTATTTTTTTTAGATGTGGTGCCATGCCCGGAAAGCATCATGGACCTTATGACGACAATCATGCAAAAGGAGCAGCCCAAGGATGATTCAATTTACCACGAGACGTGTCTGAGCAACGACGAGCTCGAGGAGATTCTCAAGAAACACCATCCGGGCGCCCTGGAGACCTATGGCATTGACACAATCAATAAAATGGCATCGAAAATTCCGCGATTGGGGACAATGACGCGCGACACAGACGGCTCAACACACCGAAAGGTGTTTTTGCTCAAGGATGAAGCAGCTGGTAAAAACAGATCAGGCACAATGGTGGTTTTACAATGCGCGCACTGATCCTTATTATTATTATTTTTTTTTTTTGATAGATCAAGCCGTGAGCAGGCTTTTCAATCGCGGCGCGTACAAACAGCAGGTGCGAGCGTCGCCGACGATGACGACAGTGGGCTACGCCCGCAAGTCGCCCACAAATGACCCGATTGAGAAAAAAGTGCAGCTCTTGCAAGAAGTGATAGATACTTGCATATGGAAGATTTGTGCAAACATGTGTATGCTTCCTCGGAGTGCCTCGCATCATCACCACTTCTACAAAGAGAAAAAAACCGCAAGAAAGCCGATGCCCCCGCAGAGCGCATTCGCAGCCAATTGACGCATACGTCGGGGGATATGCAAGGCAAGAAAAAAAAAAGCAACATTAGGCACTCTTATGCTGATTTGGTTTTTTTTTTTTTTTTTAGACTTTTTGATCTTTGCACGAACATGCCTCAAGCCTATCCGACTCGTCGCCATCGATTATGCCTCAATTACGACCGACGGCACGGATCTTCGACGTTTTTTGAAGTAAGGCTCATCTTTTGGACAAAAGGACAGGGCTCTGGCAAAATTTACAAGCTACTTTTTGCAATAGGATGGTGCCTCTCATCAAGGAAGTGGTCATCGATCTTGGCCACACACTTTGCGCGTACACCAGAAAAGAGCTCCTCCAGGACGACACGACCATCCAAAAGTTTTCAAATTGCCGCACTGCACCCATCAAACGAGCAATGATTGCGCGAAGAATCACCGAGAAACGACGAAAAACCCATTAGGACCTTTTTTCCCTTGATCACTGCATGGCTTTTCCCAATTCCCTCTTGTGCATACCTGTCGTCCCCATTGTCCATATTTTTCTTCCCCTTTTGTCCATACTTTTGTCCCCATTTACCCCTCGTGTCCATATTTTTCCTCCTTTGCTCCTCTGGTCCATATTTTTCCTCCTTTGCTCCTCTTGTCCATATTTTTCCTCCTTTGTCCATGCTTTTCTTTCTTAATTTCTTTGACCCAAATGCACACGGCAAATTTTCCCTCCACCCGCCATCTGCGTAATAATAAAGAAAAAGATGATTACAGACATTGATGGCTGGTGGTTCAGGTTCTTGTTTCCTATCTCACAAGGATTTATTTTGCTACAAAACGATGATCCCGAGGTAAACACACAGCACAATGGCGCGAAGCGCGCAGGCACATAAAAAATTGGCTCTGGTATGTCGTGATTGGGGAACCAGCGCGTCAATTTTTTTTTTTTTGCTCCGGTGTCAGCTTTTTCTCGTCTTCTTCTCTCTTCCACTGCTTGTTTTGGGAGTTTACAGTCTATAGAGGGCTAGGATAGAGAGAGCTTCAGTTTTACCCCCAGTCAATTCAGATTGATTCAAGCGCAGATCGCGCAGGGCATCCGCATAGCCATATTGGTCGTTTTTCTCGGCTAAGTCAGAGCCGAGAAAAAGATACATGGACCCAAACCTGCCTCTCATGAATTGGCTAGCCAGAAATATCTAGTGACGCTCAAGCGGCAGCTGCAAGTCAATGAGACGCAACACAGGCAAAACAAAATTTCGCCGTGTCCTGATCCAAAATCCAAAATCGAAATAATGGGTCCTCAGGATTGCTCCAAACTTGCACACACGATGGATAGGAAGGAGAAACCACGAGGATGACAAAAAAAAAGAGTTGGATCGACCTGCTGCTTGACAAGCAATGAGCAATTTTAGATTAATTTTAATTGCGATCTGCACAGGAAGAACATGTAAATAGAACCCCGGCGGCGCGTCCATTAGCAAGAGACACTCCAGATGCGTGATTGATGAGAAACAGTCGCGTTTCACTCGACGCTTGACGCGCTTTTTCACGCGTCGAAAATTTCATACGATTTTAAACTCGCGTCAAAAAGACCAAAATAATCATTTTTTTTTCGGTGATCATCAATGTCCACGCACGCAGCAAGCAGCGCTCTTTCAGACAGTATGTATTTCGCAGAGATACAGGCGTTTTTCGTTGAGTAACAATGCTCTGACGGTAAGAAAATGAGATACAAAAGATTGTGAATAAGGGTAGTTTGATTTGTGCGTGCTTTTTTTTAAGGCAGTCTTCTCGACAAATCCTAGCACTGTGTAACATGCGGGGTAGATTGCGATTTATAGCGCGTACAACTACACAGAAGGAAGGGTTAGTGATGGAAAATGCGATTTTTTTATTATTGAGGCGCTTTTTTTCCTATTCTCTTTTAAGCATACCTAGCGCTTCATCTTTTCATGAATGTTTGTCCAAATAAACGTGCTCAATGCATTGCTGTTACCGGTAGTGTCGAGATCAATCTCATTAAATTACGCTGCTTTTGATTTTTTATTCATTTAGATTGCGGAAAATAGACTTTAAAGCCATTAAACGGATTTGCTACAGTTGGCAAAGGTGTGCCTGACAACGCTTACCATCACGTGCACCTGGTTTCAAATGTCTCAATCGGCACAAAGGATGCACAATATGCAACGATCTGGAAATTTATTAGCATTCCTTAGACTAAAATGGTTTTTGCTGTATCGGAGCCCTTACTACAAGCAGCAAAGTTGAATAGCAATTTGGTCCCGTAAAGCTGACAAAGTTCAAAGCCGATAAAACATTGGAAGTGTCGAGAGCAAACGATTTTAAGTCAAATTCACAAAAATCTGCAATTACTAGTCATTGTTACACGATAACAAGACCAAAAATGAGCAGATCCAACCAATTCCACACCTTACGGTTCGAATATGCCCACCCTGAAGGCTCTGCGGGCACTAGATAGTGCGCCACGTCGATTTTCAAAAATTGCGATTTTTTTTACCGATTTTCCATGGACATAAAAACACATAATACACCCGATTGGACCACCACTACTGTAGAGCTACAGTACCTAAGGCCCAAGGAGTTGTTTCCAGACATCAATTCAAGCAATTCGGCAGGAAACATCGCGAAAAACAGCAAGCGTGGCGTGCACGGCCCCGATCGACGTGAAATTACGACATTAGGCGTGAAAAATGACAAACAGGAAGTGCACTGAGCCAAATGGTGGCAATCACGCTAAAGTATTGCAGCTGCGGCAAAATACCCCCAGGTTTGTTAACAGGCATCAATGCAATGGATTCGGCGGTAAAAAAAGAC
>LVWK01001571.1:0-13271 GCA_001650995.1 Gongronella sp. w5 | reverse complement strand
TATTGCAGCAGCGGTAAAAGACCACAGACTTGTTCACAGGCATCAATGCAATGGATTCGGCGGTAAAAAATGACGTATAATAGCAAACGAGGAGTGCACAGTCCTGATTGTCATGAAATTAAGACATTAGGCGTGTAAAAATGCAAAAAATGACTTTGGGGTACAGGCTTCTCCCCTATGTATTCAATCGGGTGCCCAATTGTCCCAAGGGGGGTTGGGGCGCGGGCAAAAGGTGCCTTTTGCCAATTTGGCGGCCCGCAAAATCACCTTTTTTTCCCGAGATAGGTTTGTCCCAAGGTACATTTTGGCTTTCTAGCCCCGCCAAGGTACATTTGGGTGCCCAGCCCTCTTTTTTTTTTTTTTCTTCCCACTTTTTCTTGTTCTTTCTGTCTCTTTCTCTCTTTTTTTTTTTCCTCCCACCTTTCTATTTTTTTTTTTTTCCTCCCACCTTTCTATTTTTCTTCTTCTTTACTCTGGCTGTCTTTTTTTTTTGCTTTTCTTCTTGCATCTAGGGCACACAGACAAAGGGAAACAAGTCTGCGACAATGATGATGTGTGAAGAACAAGGGAAAAGTTCTCTTTTTGCACGTTTTTGCGCGTTTTGGCGGCGCGGCTCAGTCCACATGAGTGCCCATTGCCGCTGTTGGCCACGTTTGCACACATGTTCAAAGGTTCATCGAGTGCTGGCAACAAAAGTGTGCACAAAAAAAAAAAAAAAAAGAGAGAGCGAGCCGCAAAAAAAGCTCTTTGGTGCAATTGTATCCATTTTATTTCTCTTCCGTTGCCGCTTTTCCATATGATAGCTCGTGCATGTTCTCGTGTACCGGTATGTTCATGCTTTGGTCATCGCCTTACTTTATTGATAAGCTTGGATTCAGGAAGAAAGAGACAGACAAACAACACTAAAACCGCCAAAAAGGGAGAAAAAAAAACAATGAGCGTGTTTTGTGGTTTAACACCTGCGCTGATGACGATGCGGCCGGCCATTGTCCTAATCATGCTCACAGAGGATCGACAGCGCGCTTACATAAGATCGAAAAAGCATTATCCAACATGGATGATACGCAATTGATGTTTTTTTGCAGCCGCATGGTCGTCATAGCGGCGGCCGTCCACGCCAGATGCCTTTCTCGAGAAGCGCTCATAGGATGCGTTGAAGCTGTAAACAAGGGGGCAATCACAATCTTGTCATCCATTTTTTTTTTATTTTTTCGCTCTTTTACCGGTCAATTGCTTTTTCCAGTGTTCCAGCAAGATCAATTTGGCGGAAAATGGAGACACGCGATTGTTGGATGTTGGCAGGCACGGGTGTGGCAGCATCAGGCCCCGGGGATTCCTTGTTAACCAAGTCAATGTGCTTGCTCTAAAAAAAAAAAAAAAAGAAAAAAAAAAATAAGGGCGCCTGCACAACGCAGCTGCCTTTTCCGTTTGAACCTTTTCAAAAGTGCTGGCCATAGCCCTCCATCGGCATCGTCGGACACAAGGGGACAAAAAGTGCAAAAATCAAAGGATTTGGGTATTTGAGTATTTGAGCGCGACTTTCTATTTTCTGAATAAGGTGGACTCGATGAGCATTTGAACATGCGTGCAAACGTGGCCAAAGAGCGGGCACCAGACGCGTCGTGTGGGCAGAGTCGCCGCCCAAATGCGTGAAAACGTGCAAAAAGAGCATTTTTCCCTCGTGTTCTTTCACACATCACTGTCTCAGACTCTTTTCATTTTACCTGTATGCCTTTGATGCACGATGAGAAGCAAAAAGGAAAAAAATAGAGAGAGAGCGAGCGAGCGAGCGAGACAGAGACAGAGACAGAGATAGAGGCGGAGAAAAGTAGAAAAAGGTGGGAATACAAAAAAAAAAAAAAAAAAAAGAGAAATGGGCGGCGCTTTTTAGCAACGGCCAAGAAGGTATTGCTGCGGCTGAGTCTAAAAGTGTACCTTTTTTGTACCTTTTTTTTTCTGCCCTTGTTCCTTTCTTTCTTTTACTTTTTTCTTTTTCTCAATCACATGAACTCGTCCACAGCTGTTAAAAAGGTAAATGAGAACGAGCAGCCGGAAAATGGCGTTTTTATGACTCTGTTTGTTATTTAGTTTGCTTGCGAAGAGTGCGCTCCCGAGGAAAGAGTCGACATGACGCAGCACGAGCATCTTGTGCATAAGATCACTGCGCACAACCTTGGCGCGCGCCTGCGCTATCCTGGCGAGGGTAAATAATATAAAAAAGTCAGCTTTTCATGCACTGAGCTCATAGGTTTTTTTTCTTGTAGACGAATTCACGACAGTGACAATGAATGCGAGCGGCCTGCTTGCTTGCCGCTGCAACCGATCGTTTCAGCCGTCTGGCGTCGCCAATCTGCGCAAGCACGCCAAGCAATGCACAACAGGCGTGGCAATTGTTGACCAAGATCGATTGAGGGACCTGCGATTGCAAATCAAACAAAAAAAAAAAAAAGAGACATTGGGGGCTGATTTTGTGCTTTTTACGTAGACAATGTGCTCGATGGACCGTCGCTTAGCGCGTACCTGTTGAATATCAGCGCGTGTCACATCTTCAAGGTGCTTGTGTGCTACGATTGTGAAGCAATCGTGCCTTTCAACATGATTGATGCGCATTTGTCCAAGCACGGGCGACGTCTGACACCAGATGATGTGGCGTGGCTGGCCAGGTATGTTCAGAAGCACTCTGTGATGGCGAGCACCGTGGATGTGGACGAATTCCACATGGGTTGTCGGCAATCGACCATAGTGAACGGGATCCCTGTATACGATGGCTTCAAGTGCAACGGGTGCGTCTTTTTCTGTCGGGCCAAAAAGACAATACTCAACCATTGAGCGCGCGGAAACCACAGGCAGACCATCCCCACGTATGAGCCTCATCCTGTCCAACAGCTGATCAAGCGTCATTCTTTTCCGTGGTTTGGCGTGACGGATATGCCACTCCATCAAATGCACATTGGATCCGCAGCCTTTGGTGGCACGCAGCAGCAGCAGCAGCCACAGCAAGACGATGATGCCGAATTTGATGAATTTGACGACGATCTGGATGGCCTTCTCGCCCTGATTGAATTCGACGAGCCCGCGCAAGTCCACATCCCCCCTGCTTCTCCGGCTGCACTTGCAGAAGCTCGATGTGAATGACCCGGACGTTTGGCCTCAATGGACACCGTGTTGGCCGATGCACGCGCAGATCCTGTCACGGAAAACACCATTCACGACGTCAATTGGTTTTTTAGCCACCAGCGCTGGGACCGCGTCGTCGAGCAATGTGTTCTACCAATTCTGTACACACATTTTCTCATCTATTATTCCATTCTTGTCTTTACCGTGCGCCGTTTGTCCCGTTTGATCGATGTTGGAAAGAAAAAAAAGCATAAATATGACCCTAGCTCGCCCATGGTCTCGCTTTTATTTCAACAGCGACATCCTTCTTACTCTGGCACTCAAGTCCCTCTTCCTTGGCCATTGTTGATCCCCTTTGCTTGTTATTTTATTCTTGTCACATCATATTAAACCACTATGGTTGATCATACAGTATTTCTATTTATGATTCCGAGTCGACGGAGCCCGTGGTGAGGCCCATCGACGCATCTCTCCAAGAGGCCCTTGAGGGTCAGGTGCCCCGTGACAATCACTCAGTCCTGCCTAAAGCAATGCATTTTGCATCAAATCAGCGCCAGATCGACCCCGTGAATGCTAACTCACCGAAAACTCGACGCGATGGCCCCAAACTCCAAGTGCTTTACGGCGTTTGGCCGCTGATTCTTTTGAGGTGTCTCGCGTGTCAGGGCGCTCAGCCTTACCGCTGTAAAAGACAAAATGACGGTAATTTTACCCCCATCACGACTATCTAGGTATTGAATCGGATGCTCAGTTGTTCCAAGGGGGTGGGGCCCAGGCAAAAGGCATTTGGCGACCTGCAAAATCGCCTTTTTTCCTGAGGACCTTAAAAGGGGTTCCAAGGTGCCTTCTGGCTTTTCTAGCCCCGCCAAGGTACAATTTGGGTACCCGGCGCCCCCTTTTTTTTTTCTTCCCACCTTTTCCTTGTGCTTGTATCTTTCCCTCGTTTTTTTTTTTTCTTCTTCTTCTTTTCTCTATCTCTCTCTCTCTTTTTTTTTATTGCTTCTCATATTGCATCTAGAGCACTACAGATAAAGTGAGAAGTATCTGCGACAGTGAAAAATGCGATTTGTTGATTTGATTGACACCGTGCTGACACATGAAGAAAGGCATTCTTGCCTTAATTTGATAAAAATGGCTATGCTTGATAATGCTTATCCATTGATCATGTTTCAGCTAATGCATGATGATATATCATATTGTATAACCGTGATGAACAGACAACTACATGTCGGATATGAATTGTTTTATGTTAATGCAACACCATTATACATAAAAGTGACAATCGACTAAATAGTAGAACGAGGAATATTGCTCTTTTTGCACGTTTTACGTGTTTCGGCGGTGGCTCTGTCTACACGACGCGTCCCGTGCCGATGTTTGGCCTCTTTTGCACACACGCTCAAATGCTCAGCGAGTCCATCTTGTTCAGAAAATAAAAATCGCGCTCAAATACTCGAAACTTTTGGTTTTTGCACGTTTTTGTCGCCGCGCGTCCGACAATGCGGATGGAGCGCTATGGCCAGCACTATGAAAAGGTTCAAACGACAAGGTAGCTGCGTGGTAGCAACAAAAGTGTATGCAAAAGTAAAAGGAGAGCGAGCCGCAAAAAAACTCTTTTGCGCAATTGTATCCATTTTATTTCTCTCCATTGCCGTTTTTCCATTGCAAGTGCATGTTCATGCTTTGGTCATCACCTTACTTTTATTGAACTCGGATTAATGAAAGAAAGAGACAGACAAACAAGACAAAAAACGACAAAAAAACGGCAAAAAGGGAGAATGAAAAGAAAATCAATGAGCGTGTTCTGTGATTCAACACCTGCGCTGATGACCACGCGGCTGGCGATTTCCCTGAACATGCTCATCGAGAATCGACAGTGCGCTCACATAGGATCGATAAAGCATTGTCCAACATGGTTGACATGCGATTGATGCGTTTTGCAGAAGCATGGTCATTATGGCGACCATCCGTGCCAGGTGCCTTTCTCGAGAAGCGCTCATAGGATACGTTGAAGCTGTAAACAAGGGGGCAATCGCAACCTTGTCGTCCATTTTTGCTTTTTTTCCCCCTTTTTTTACCGCTTAAATTTTCTCCAGAGCTTCAGCAAAATTAATTTGGTAGGAATTGGTGGCACGCGATTGTTGGATGTTGGCGGGCATTGGCATGGCAGCATCAGGTCCCGGGGATACCTTGTTGACCAAGTACTTGTGCTTGCAGGCCGCCTTGCTCTAATAACAAAATATAAAAAAAAAAAAAAAAAAAAAAAAAAAAAAAAGAGGACGAACCTCAATTCATCAGACGCACCATGAGCGCCTGTGGCAGCGACGAGCCTGTGCTCAAACTCATCGATCGTGTTTGCATGTCATTTTTTTCGGCTCCCCACGATCCCACGTTTCCACTGTACCTCTTGGATCAAGAGTATTACTTGCGCCGCCGCCTCGACAATGAAGTAAGGTTTTTCCAAATGGACCACATGGACGTGTGTGGGTTGATTCGTTTTTTTTTTTCGTTTTTTTCTTTTTTTTTTTTTTTTTTTTTTTTTTTTTTTTTTTTTTTTTTTTTTTTTTTTTTTTTTTTTAGCGAGAGCGAACTGCAGGTGCCGATTTTGACATTTTTCAGAGCGACAAGACTGTGCTCAGGTACGCACGCCTGTGCTCTTGTTTGGCTTTTTTTGTATTCAAGTGCTCTTGTTTGGTGATCGCGGTGTGTCGACTGGCGTGGCAAGATTTCGACAAGGTCAGGCTCCCGGATGATGCTCGCGAACACGCCAATAGCTTGGTGCAGCTCACCTCGGAACTTGTGAGTGATGTTGCGGGGGATGGCAGCGATGACGAAGATGACGACCGCCGCTTTAGCGAGATTCAAGGCTGTGTATGAATTGGCGTCAGCTTGGTGTACGAAATGCGGACGACCAACGAGGGGTCCGACGCGCTACACACTCGAAACACTGATGATCATGCGCCTGGCCACTGGCTTCAACGAGCTCATGTCCATCCGCAGAGTGCCCCTTTGCGCAGCCGCATAAAGTACTTTTTCGTGTTGTGGCTTTAAAGAGCATCTTGGGGTCCGTGCCGCGCGGATCTGCACGCCCAACGTAAGAAGGACGCGGTTTTTTTTTTTTGCAAGATGTGGGCGATTTTATTGACAAGGCACCTTTTTTTCATAGGAACGAGGCAATTGACGAGCATTGCTTCTTCTTGGTGGATGGCAAGCAGACGGCGTTCAATGCCATCAATGAGGTGACGCGTCTGGCAAGCACGGCCGTGTATCATACATGACGCCATCGATGCCACGCATCTTGTGGATGCCTCTGGCCGAGCATACAAGGCTGACACTGGATGGCCGCGTGCACGTGTCCATCAATGACCTGAAGCAAGCGCGTCCATGTTGCTGGAAGAGTGCCAAGAGATGCTAAAGTCCGAACTCCTTTTTGGCTGCGTGGACCCTCGCGCGCTTCTCAGTGGGCAACCAATTGCGGTATGCGCTTGACCAAGTCTTGGACGCCGAGCAATGCATGCTGTGCCATTGCAATGGCAACAACAAGCCTCAGCAGCATGAACTCTACCACAGCCGCCATGTCGCATCCCGATGTCTGCGCTGCCTGAGCGTCGACCATCGCACGGGAATGTGTCCCAACAAGGCGCGCATTCAAAAAAGGGACAACACAGTGTGTTTCAAGTGCCTGTTCCCTCAAATGGTCGACAATGTACAGCTGCACGACTCCAATTACGCGTATTGCAGCGCCTCCAATGGCCGCGCGGATGATAGATGATAAAAATAAAATAAAAATACAGTGGCTCAAAAAATTGGTCGGATGTTGGCCCTCTTTTTTTTTTTTTTTTTTGTTCCTATCCCAGATCAATCAGCCCTATCGTGCCCTGTTCTTTGTCAAATATAGCCATGTGTCTCAGCTTTAAGATACACTTTATTTCATGTTGCTACTGTACAACCACTGGTTTCCGAGTTAGAGAGGGTTGAAACAAGTGAGGTCATTCGACCAATTTTTTGGCTGCTGCGCCCATGACCAGTTACCACTTGGTCTCTCCACCTTTGGCCTTCAAAAGTGCCATGACGCGTTGCGGCATGGTGTCAATGGCCTTGATAGCTGCCTCTTTGATCACTGGTAGCTCCCAGCATTCCTGCACGCGGTCCCAAAGTTCGTCGAGTCGCTTGGGCGGCTCCTCGTACTTTGCAAGCTGACACTTGAGCAAGAACCAGACATTTTCAATCGGGTTCATGTCAGGTGAGTACGGGGGCCAGTCCAGCACGCGCACCTTGTTCTTACTGAACCACTTGCGAGCCAACTTGGACGTGTGCTTGGGGTCATTGTCCTGTTGAAACGTGTAGTGCGTCCAGCCTTGTTACGCATCGCGATGCCAAACTCTTTGGCATAAGCCGACACCGTGGCACGTCCAACTCCCACAGTGCTCGCAATAGTGGCCCTCGACTCCCCTGCCTCCAGCATAGCCTTAATAGAATTCTTTTTTTCAAGTGAGATGAGTACCGTATACGTGAATGCTTCTGCTGCATTAGTGCCATTTTCTTACGCATCATGTCTCATTTACCGGTACCTCTGATCAATCGTGCAAAGAAGAAAAAAAAAAGGGACACCTCCGCGCCCACACTGAAACCTTTAAATCTCCGCCATATCAGTCTCCTCCTTTGATCCCCTGTGACCACTGCAGCAACCAAAAAATTGGTCGGATGACCTCACTTGTTTCAACCCACTCTAACTCGGGAACCAGTGGTTGTAGCAACATGAAATAAAGTGTATCTTAAAGCTGAAACACATGGTACTGTATACAGTATTTGACAAAGAACAGGGCACGATAGGGCTGATTGATCTGGGACAGGAACAAAAAAAAAAAGAGGGTCAACATCCGACCAATTTTTTGAGCCACTGTATTTCCTGTTTTTATGACATCATACAGTTATAGCATTTAGCTTTTTGGACGCGTGTTTTTCCTCCAATAAGTCATCGAAAAGCAGAGGTCGCTCGGATTATCGTGCAGATGAATCCAAAATGCCAATATTTACACAAATGCAGCACTTTCTTTTGAAATACCTCGTGGACCGCCGTGAAACCGGTACCGTTCGAATTAGACGGGCTTGGACGTCATTTCTAAAAAATTTGTTTGCCCGATGGCCGAATTTGAATTTTGGGGTACGATTTATCCTTTTTTGGAGTCCTCCCGTTTTTTTATGCCGTCGTTCCCCACCATGTATTTTATTCTCTTTTTTTTCTTTTGTTTTTTTTTGCAAGTTTGCATGCACAGATCTTTCTCCTCATGGATGGAGACAAAAGTGAGCAGTCGTCGTATTTTACTTTAGTTGCAAAGGTGCACTTCTTTACTGTATGTTTCTGTGAAAGCGTCTGACGTTGTTTGACCATACAGTACGGTACAGTCCACTTACAGTAGAACGCATCGCACCAAAAAACGACATGTCACAAGAGAGAAAAGAGACGTGCGAGAGAGAGGGCTGGAAAAAAGTCGCAACTACAGTGTTGAATGAGTGACGACGAGCGACTGTGCTTGTGAGAAGCCGTTCTACTGAACAAATTAGAGCAAGAGACACAAACCGTAATACTGTATCATAAAAAGATACGTAAAAACTATTATTGCTGTTGGTCGATCTAAGGACCGAGCACGCAAAAAAAAGGGGATGACTCCAAAAAAGGATAAATCGTACCCTAAAATTCAAAATTGGCGCCCGATGATGGATGACATTGGCACGCTGGCAAAATCCAATCAAACATTTGATCAACGTTTAATCTCAATATTCTCAACAACGGAATTAACAACTCAAGACGCTTTTAACATGTGGAAAGCAGCCTTTGAATCTCTATCGAATGAGACCAGTTTCATCGATGGATGGCCAAAACTCGCAGAAAAAATAACGATGAAACGCTTCGGAGAGAGCGCCGAGGATCTTTGATCGCGATTTGCTCGCCAACGGTCTAATACTGTAAACTTATGATTTTTATTGCAGTTTTACCAACAAACAAGGATGCAAAGCACCTAATGGGATGAGCTGCAGTGCGCTAGCTTGTGTTTTGACTTTTTGCATCGGTCATTTCACCAGGCTGCAGCCCACCACTCAGTGCTCAAAAATGTACAGTACAAAATAAAAAAATAAAAATTCCATGCAATCCACGCAGCTTAATTGGAAATGTCAAACCTTATATTTTTGCAAAAAAAATTGATCGAAGTAGGCACTTTTCTCAGTCGATTACCGTTCATGCGTCACTCTTTGGGCATTTTTCTTAAAGTGGCGCGACCTATCATTTTATCTGCCAATAGCAAATTGTCGGAGTTACGTGTTTGGGAAGCATTGATCACTCATTTAAGTCGTGATTTGGTACTTTTTAAAAAACATTTTTTTCTTTTTTCTTTATTTCTTTATTTCTTTTTTTATTTTTGTATTTTAAATAATAGTGCGAGCGTAAATAAATTGCGAGCGCAGCGAAGCAATTTATTTACAAGCGAAGCAATTTATTTTTATTTATTAATTTTTATTTTTTATTTTTGTATTTTTTTACTTTTGTATTTTTTATTTTTGTATTTTTTTATTTTTTTCTTTTTTTCTTTTTGTATTTTTTTCTTTTTGTATTTTTTTATTTTTTTCTTTTTTTCTTCCCAACAAAAGAACATACCCCGTTTTTCTTTAGTCCCCTAAAGGAGACCCTTTTCCATCCAAGTTTGAGAGAGGATGGCTCGTTAGAGCCATTCTCTCGAAAACAAAAAAGAAAGAAATAAAAAACAAAAAAATAAAAAAATAAAAAAATGATAAAATGATAAAATGAAAGAGAAAGAGAAAGAGAAAGAGAAAGAGAAAGAGAAAGAGAAAGAGAAAGAGAAAGAGAAAGAGAAAGAGAAAGAGAAAGAGAAAGAGAAAGAGAAAGAGAAAGAGAAAGAGAAAGAGAAAGAGAAAGAGAAAGAGAAAGAGAAAGAGAAAGAGAAAGAGAAAGAGAAAGAGAAAGAGAAAGAGAAAGAGAAAGAGAAAGAGAAAGAGAAAGAGAAAGAGAAAGAGAAAGAGAAAGAGAAAGAGAAAGAGAAAGAGAAAGAGAAAGAGAAAGAGAAAGAGAAAGACAAAAGTAAAAAAATAAAAAAATAAAAAAATAAAAAAATGAAAAAATAAAAAAATGAAAAAACACTCTTTCTTTACACTCTTTCTGTTTTAACCCGCGGAGAAAAGGGTTTCCTTTTGGGGCCAAAGAAAGAAAAAGGGGCTTGGTTCTTTTGGGGGAAGAAAAAAAAAGAGAAAAAAATGAAAAAATGAAAAAACACAATCTGAACACAATTTCTGTTTAACCCGCGGAGAAAAGGGTTTCCTTTTGGGGCCATAGAAAGAAAAAAGGGGCATGGTCTTTTTGGGGGAAGAAAAAAAATAGAAAATTGTGGGAAATGAAAAAATGAAAAAATAAAAAAATAAAAAAATGAAAAAATGATAAAACACTCTTTCTTTAACACACTTTCTGTTTAACCCGCGGAGAAAAGGGTTTTCTTTTGGGGCCAATAGAAAGAAAAAGGGGCATGGTTCTTTTGGGGGAAGAAAAAAAAATTGCGAGAAACAAAAAATAAAAAATGAAAAAATAAAAAAATGAAAAAACAAAATCATAACACAATTTCTGTTTCACTCGCGGAGGGAAAGGGCTTCCCTTTGGGGCCAATTCGACCTGGTTGGCAGCGGGGACCTTGGTGGCGGTCTTTAGCAGCTTTTCCAATTTGGTAATGTTGAAGTTGGACACACCGATGGCGCGGGCTTTCTTGGGATCAAGCTTCTCCATGGCCTGGGAAAAAAAAAGAGATGAAAATTGGATCAGCGACCCTGTTAAAAACACACACACACAAAAACAGGGTCTACTTACAGCATACGTCTCGGTGAAGTCGACGTTGGACAGCAAAATGTTGCCATTTTCATCCTTGGGCACCAATTCCTCGCTGAATTGGAAAGCACAGGGCCTAAAAAAAAAAAAAAAAAAAAAAAAAAAAAAGAGAAAGAGAAAGAGAAAGAGAAAGAGAAAGAGAAAGAGAAAGAGAAAGAGAAAGAGAAAGAGAAAGAGAAAGAGAAAGAGAAAGAGAAAGAGAAAGAGAAAGAGAAAGAGAAAGAGAAAGAGAAAGAGAAAGAGAAAGAGAAAGAGAAAGAGAAAGAGAAAGAGAAAGAGAAAGAGAAAGAGAAAGAGAAAGAGAAAGAGAAAGAGAAAGAGAAAGAGAAAGAGAAAGAGAAAGAGAAAGAGAAAGAGAAAGAGAAAGAGAAAGAGAAAGAGAAAGAGAAAGAGAAAGAGAAAGAGAAAGAGAAAGAGAAAGAGAAAGAGAAAGAGAAAGAGAAAGAGAAAGAGAAAGAGAAAGAGAAAGAGAAAGAGAAAGAGAAAGAGAAAGAGAAAGAGAAAGAGAAAGAGAAAGAGACATTGCGTAGCGGAGCGGAGCAATGTTTATGTTTTTATTTTTGTATGAATTTATTTTTGTATGAATTTATTTTTGTATTTTTTTCTTTTTGTATTTTTTTCTTTTTTCTTTTTTTTTTCTTCCCAACAAAAGATCAATCCCCGCAAAAATAATAGTGCGAGCGCAGCGAAGCACTATTATTTTTAAAAAAACATTTTATATTTTTATATTGTTATATTTTTTTCTTTTTTTCTTTTTTTCTTCCCAACAAAAGATCAATCCCCGTTTTTCTTTTATCCCCTAAAGGAGACCCTTTTCCAGCCAAGTGTGTTCAGAGAAAAAAAGAAAGAAAGACAAAAATAAAAAAATAAAAAAATAAAAAAATGATAAAATGATAAAATGATAAAACACTCTTTCTTAACACTCTTTCTGTTTAACCCGCGGAGAAAAGGGATTCCTTTTGGGGCCAATAGAAAGAAAAAGGGGCATGGTTCTTTTGGGGGAAGAAAAAAAAATTGCGAGAAACAAAAAATAAAAAATGAAAAAATAAAAAAATGAAAAAACAAAATCATAACACAATTTCTGTTTCACTCGCGGAGGGAAAGGGCTTCCCTTTGGGGCCAGTAGAAGAAAAAAGGGGCATGGTCTTTTTGGGGGAAGAAAAAAAAATAGAAAATTGTGTGAAATAAAAAAATAAAAAAATAAAAAAATAAAAAAATACAAAAATGAAAAAATGAAAAAATGAAAAAATACAAAAATGATTAAATGATAAAATGAAAAAAAGAAATTTTTTTTTGTTTCGCTCCGCTAGCGCTCCGCTCACCCGTACTTGGTCACCCGTTTGAGAGACGTGGCTCGCTAGAGCCATCGGCTCGAGAACAAGAAAGACAATTTTTTTGTGTATCGCTTCGCTAACGCTCCGCTCACCCATACTTAGTCTCGCTTCGCTCGACGAAAGCGTGGCGTCTGTTTGAGAGACGTGGCTCGCCAGAGCCAGCGGCTCGAGAACAAAAAAGGAAGAAAAGAAATAGCGTGGTGATACAAAGATGAGGGTTTCGCTCCGCTCACCCGTACTTAGTCTCGCTTCGCTCGACAAAAGCGTGGTGCATACAAAATATGACTGTTTCGCTTCGCTCACCCAGATACATGGTTATTCGCTTCGCGAATAACAGGAAGGACGAACAAGCATAGATGGTAGATTAACGGCATTATAACAGTATCCTAAACGATATGACTGAGCCATAAAGGAGTCCTAACAATATGACTGAGCCCTAAAGGGGGTACTAAACAATATGACTAAGCCCTAAAGGGGTACTAAACAATATGACTGAGCCCTAAAGGGATCCTAAACAATATGACTGAGCCCTAAAGGGGGTCCCAATCAATATGACTAAGCCCTAAAGGGGTCCTAAACAATATGACTGAGCCCTAAAAGGGTCCTAAACGATACGACTAAACCATAAAGATGTCCTAACGGACCAATACCCTAATCTCTAAGATACCCTGAACCAAGCTGACACTATACACACATTAGCGAACGGGTAAGCGAACCGAAGAGAAGCGCAACAGAAATCAGTTTGAGAAACATAACGTAGGGATAAGAAACAAGAACGTAGCGATAAGGCCGGTAAAGTTCGATCAGTCTGACCAGCCTTCAAGGTTTAGGACTAAGCTGTAGGCATAGGTTTATCGTCAACGCGTTGAGAGTGCATGGTTTAAGATTTAAGGTTTAGGGTTTAGGGTTTAGGGTTTAGGGTTTAGGGTTTA
>LVWK01001567.1:0-16426 GCA_001650995.1 Gongronella sp. w5 | reverse complement strand
GTACGTCCGCTCTTAAACGTTGGTGCAAGATTTTTCGGGTGGTCAGCCTCGGAGGCTCTACGCCAGACGCGGACACGACGAGAGTTTCGGCCGATCTCAAACGAAGATTCATCGGTGAACAGCACTTTTTTCCACTTGTCTACCGTCCAACTGGCGTGCTTCCTGGCAAAAGCCACTCTCTTGGCTGCCTGCACAGTTGAAGCAAAGGGCTTTCGCTTGGCGATGCGCGAGTGCATGTCCATGTCATGCAAACGACGTCGAATGGTGCTCTTTGAAACGTTCATTTGGGCAAACTCGCGAATCTGATCCAAGGTCGCGCGACTTTCGTTGGTTACAGTACAAGGCGCCCCAAGCGTCGCAGGTCCGTGTCCGAGAGCTTTCGCCGGCGCCCCGAGCCCTCTTTGCGACCATAATAGCCGCGTACACTTTCTGACTATACGGTAGATCTAACAGATTGCTCGGACACGCCGAATTGACGAGCCAATGCAGCAGTCGTACAGCCGTTGTTTCGAAGTGAGACGAGTTGTGCCTTTTGAACAGTCGAGAGGACCATTTTATCACAGAAAAAAAAACAAAAACCTGGCGAGTCGCCTCTGGCAGCCAATTTTATAGATTTGAGCAAATGGCTGCGGACACTGAAAATTATGCACAGCGAAACTTTTTTGGTAGGGCACTGTACTGTACCTATTTAGCATCGCATGATTTTTTGATCCACAATGAAATGGTTGCCAAAAAGACCAAACGCCATTTCAGAGAAAGAGGCTACTACGAACGAAAAAAGGGCTCCGGAAGAAAAAAAGCTCTCAGCCAGCTATGACAAGGACTTACAGTACGTGTCCTTAGACGCTGTACACGCAAAAACAATCAAGCAACCGTGCCACTCTGAATCAGTTACGCATCAAGAGTGGTGGGTTGCAAGTGTCATGTCGTACGCACGTACAGTACGTACGATCAGGCGACTGAATGAGATGAGTCTGAACAACGCGCGAGTTGTCAGGAAAAAACCGTTTATGAGTACCGTGCACCGTGCGAAACGTCTCGCTTTTGCACGCAAACACCTTGGGTGGTGGACTCTTCTGCAACAGTAGTGGAAAAAGGTCCTGTTCACCGATGATGAAAGTACATTTAAGATTGGGTCCCCTGACGCGTTTTTTGCGTGGAAAACGAGGAGCTGTTGTGTTGATGGAGGATGGAGCACCAATCCACCGAAGCAATGCTCCCAAGATCTGGCGCGAGAAAAAATTGAAAAAGTTATTACCGTACAGTACAGTGAAGGTATGTGCCAAAAGTTCAAGCTCAGTGACAAATGTGTCACCGGCCTATCTGTCACTGAATGTCACCGATGGCAAATACCTTTTTTGGCTGCATGTTGCTGCGGGGATCTAAAACGATGATATAAAAAAGGGGGCAAAAAGGGATCAATTCCACCCTTTGCCTTTTTTTGTTTGCAGAAAATCCTCTTTATTATGCCCCCTACACGAAATCGATCTGCGTCACGTTTGATTGCAAGCAGCAGTACATCTGCTGCTCATGATAGAAACACGGAGCGTGGCAAGGAAGTCGTGCGCCAGACAATGAATACTTTCACCCAAGAAGTAAGACCGGCAAACACGCATGCTAGCTATAAAACAAGACAAGAGAAATTCAGTGTAAGCCATGAATAGCTGCGCAGCGAGGACAATTGCAGTAAAAGAGCGTATTTGAGGCCAAATTGAATGTTTTGTATAGAAATTCTGTGCTTCTGTGCCGAAAGACAATATTGCTGATGGTCCAGCAGTCACGGAGGAAAAGATCTTAGTGTATCTGGAGGATGTCGTGTCTCGCCGTGGCCACCAACGAGTAACATTTATATTTCAAATTCATTCTAAATCTCATTAACAAGCATCGTTTCGAAAATTCACCCCTAATTTTCTTCAACACATTATTTTCTTTTTCTTTTTTCTTTTCTTTTCTTTTCAGGGCACGATAGGGCTGATTGATCTGGGACAGGAACAAAAAAAAAAGAGGGTCAACATCCGACCAATTTTTGAGCCACTGTATCTCTATCGAATGAGACCAGTTTCATCAGTGGATGGCTAAAACTCGCAGAGAAAACCCACTTTTTCATCAAAATTTTTGATCGTAATTTTCTTGACAATAATGTTCTAATACAGTAAACCTGTGATTTTTATTGCAGTTTTACTAACAAAAAGGGGGGCAAAGCACCTAATGGGATAACTTCCGGCGCGTTAGCTTGGGCTTTAACTTTTTGCATCGGTCATTTCACCGGCCTGCAGCCCACTCAGCGCACAAAAATGCGTAAAATACTGTAAAAAATACAAAAGTACAAAAAATAAAAAAGATCCATGCAATCCACGTACCTTAATTTGGAAGTGTCAAACCTTAAAATTTTCCAAATATATTGCTCAAAGTAGGCAATATTCTCAGTCCATCGCCGTTCATCATGCGTCACTCTTTGGGCATTTTTCTAACGTTGGGGCGATCTGCCATTTTGTCAGCCAATAGCAGATTGTCGAAGTTGCCTATTTGGGATGCATTGATTACTCGGAGTTCGAAATTTCCCAAATTTGGCGTTTTCTGAGTTTGAAATGTGTGACCCCCTGAGTGACTCCTGAATTTTTCAAAAGTGGTCGTAGCTCTTTGGGGGTTTAAGCTTTTTTGGTGCAAATTTTGCGCTGAATGCGATGCAATGATTTTTGAGCGGGGTCGGTCAAGAAGATGGCGATATAAATGGAAAATACTACAAATTTGAAGTTTTTGGCATTTTCGAGTCCAAAAAAATCGGGCGGGTCTGTCTTGAGCAGCACTGGGCTACAGCTCATCTCGTGTAGCGTTTTTCATTGGCGGGTAGGTACCGGTAGACTGTAAAAAAAATCTGGAGGCACACCAGGCCTCCAAAATCTGAAAAGCAGGCTCTTTTATGGTGCTTACAGTACAGTACAGTACTGTACTGTACTGTACTGTACTGTACTGTAAAAGGTGAATGTGTTCATTTTTATGCAATGCACTCTACTGTTGTACAGTACCCGGACAAGAAAAGTGACCCCCTATGCCCATACAGTACTGTACTGTACAATACAGTGCACTACCAAAAAAGTTTCGCTCTAACTTTAATTTTTTACGCGCATTTTACGTTTCATTTGTTTTCTCCTCAACAACAGCACTTGGATCTCTGAAATTTCATACAAAGGTTCTTTAATACATACCGGTACTTAAAATTCATACAAAAAAAGAAGATCGGAGATGGGCAGCAAAGGGAGATCACCAGCGGGTGGGCCTGCCATTAGCCTTAATGACTGCCTTCATCCTTCTGGGCATCGACTCGATGAGATGATTATAATCATCTGGCTCAAACTCCGCGTCAATTCGGCAGAAACTCATCTTTTTCCACTGAACCCCCATATCCACGTACGTGCCAAGTCGCTCTCTTTCTAACGATATGGCTTTCAAGACGTTGCGTCCAATCCTCGCTGAGTTTACCTTCGGATGAAAAATCGAAGCTTTTTGCGCTTTGCGCGATAACCAGTCAATGGATCCCGGTTTTTACTGCATTTTTATTGGTGAATTGGCGCTATTTACCATGTGTGAGAATGGAGTGGTGGCCCGAGAACTTAATTTTCTCCATTTTCAGCTCATCGACTGTACCCCAGGCGATTTTGGCGAGTTTTGATTTATGCCATAGCTCGTGACTCGGGTATTGCAGCGACTTGGCCGGCGGCTCATTCGAATTAGAGGCGCGGTATGCATTAACTTGAAATGTTTTCGTCCTGTGGAACTATTGTTTTGGGTCTCATTTGCGAGATCCGATGATTTTCGCGTTTTGCTTTAAATTGTCTTGCTAGATGTTGTTCAGTTGTTTAATCATGGACTCATTGCGAAACTTAGAGACTGCAAAAGTGCCTTTGAAGAAGATGGGGCACGCTGCGATCAAGGGTCCCAAACGATGGATAGAGAAAAATAGCATTTTGATAGGTTTCAGGGGACAATCTCGATAACCACGACAATTGAATGCCAATCTTTACTGCGCTGTACACGTTTAGCATAGCAGAGGATCCATGTTTACATTGAATGTTTAGTGCCTCGTCGTCATGTTGGTAGCGATTGATGCGTGAAATGCAAATTGCACCGTTTTGCTGCCTCTCTCCATTTAATCCCAGCACGCGCGCTCTATGTCCGCCATCTACTTTTTTTTTACGCGCTCCATGTCACGAACCTCCGATGCGCCGCAATCGACTGTTCCAAACAAACCCAGTCATTCATACTAGAAAATAGTGATTTTAAAAAAGTTTCCAAGGCGCAGATGCTCCTGGAGAGGTGCTTTATTTATTTCTTTTCAGCAACAAAATTGACGCCCACGCCACGAATCTGCTTGGAGGTGATTGCGCGGTCCTCTTGCGCGAGGACTTGGGCCATGGCGGCGACACCGGCAGGCGTGTCTTGCAATCTAGTGGAAATCGTTAGGAACCCAATGTTCTCTCTTTATTTTTTCCCCCCTCTTCATTTTCTTACCCTATCATGAGGAGCCACATGTGGAACAAGGGGATGTTGTCGACAGTGCGGACATTGTCGGCACCAAAGGTGCCGATGATGCCTTGTTTGCATTTTTCGGCCGTGTAGCCGTGGCGCATGGAGAGCAAAAAGTTCCAGCGGTCCATGGCGGGGATGTTGGGATCCGTCATCTTGAAAACACCGGGACGCATCTTGGTCAAATGGTCATCAAAGTCATAGGCAAGGCCGTGCATCGAGGGATCCAACTTTTTCTCCTCTTTGTCGTGTTCATGGCCATGTTCATGGCCGTGATGGGCATGGTCGTGGTTGTGGCCATGGTGAGCATGTTCATGCCCGTGATCATGACCGTGATGACCATGACCACCGGCGGGAGGGATGATGTTGCCCGTGGCGGCAAGCAAATCAACACGATCCAGGAAGAATTGGGCCGTGGCCTGATCCGCATTCTCAGGGCAGATTTCCTCGGCAATCAAGAGGCCATTGGGGCGAAGCAAGTCATACGCCGCTTGCAAAGACTAGAAAAACAAAGAACAAATGAGCCATTCATGGTGCTTGGCAATCATCAACAGGTGTCCCAATGGCTCCATGCATTACCTCCTTGAGCTCATGGCAGTGGTGCAGTGACTTCGTGAACAGGACAAGGTCAAATGAGTTGTGATCCTGCTTGGCCGCATAAGAGATGATGTCTTGTTGAAAGAATTCAACGCCGTTGGGATCCTCCATGCCCTTGAGCACCTCCTTGCTGGGATCCACGGCCGTCACCTGGACCTTGTCCTTGTAATGCGCCTTGAGAAGCTTGCTGAATTCGCCAGAGCTAAAGGGGGATGTGCAAAAAAGGAGTTGAGTGCGAATAACGTCACACAAAAAAAGACGCGAAAAAAGTCACACTCACCCGCAGCCGGCCTCCAAGACACGCACAACACCTTGGTGTTGCTTGCTAAAGTGCTTGGAATCCAAAAGACCCTGTTTCACAACAAGAAAAAGGATGAAAAAACAAATCAAACAATGACATTGAACAATGCCCCATGGGTTGCGCATGGATGCTCGCGACACGATCTTACCGTGACAAAGGTCAAAAAGGGCGTGTGTTGAAAGAATTTGGTGCCATTCATGGTGTTGAGAGATCAAATTGGGAGAGAATTGCTTGTACTTGAGTAGAGATGTGTGAAAAACAAGGGGAAAAAAGCCATCAGGCATCCTCTATTTATATTTTTTTTTTCCATTTTCCATACGCCGACCCTTGACAATGAAGGTTCATCACACCACGGTTGGAAGAGAAGAAGCGAAGCTGTTCATGATTTCATGATGGGGCACAAAACAGGAATTTCTACATTAGTGGCAAAAATTTCTCTGATCTGGCCAATGGGAGGCCGAATTTTGCCTAGATCAAACTTGGTGCAGCCTCTCCGGCCGACCAACAAGTGACGTCGGATCGCGCAATTTACCCATCTCGGTTAAAATGGCCTCCCAATCCGGCCGGACAGCCGGTTTGATGGGATGCCAAGCGCCGCTCCTTCTTGTTCGCCGAGCCTTGCCCGTGGTCAGCGAGCAATTGCAGAACTTGAGCAACAAAATCGACAGCAACCAAGCGATTATTAGGAGCATGATATCTCAGCAGCAAGCGACAACGAGTGCTGATTCTGCTCAGATCGCCAGTGTCCAGCAAGATGTCGGTGTTGTCAAAAATCACCTGGAACACCTTAAATTAGCCTGCGCGTACTTTGTGAATCCTCACAGCGCAACAATGGTTCCCAATGCAGGTGCTCCAAGCAACAACAATGGCCAAGACCACGCAGCCACAACATCTACTACGGTACCTATCGCCTTGATAGAAATGTGCAAAGCTTGGCCGATCTGGTAAAGGAATGGTTCGATGGACTTCCGCCAAGCAAGCCATCCGTGGTTAGTTTGAATGCCGAGTTTGGTTCTTCTTGGAGGAGTGATCACAAAGGTAAAACGGGCTGAATTCTGTGACAAGAAGATTGTTGATTTATGATATTTTTTTTATTTTATTGTACGGTATACAGAGCGACAATTCTATTCTCGCCGCCAGCGAGTGATCAGCCAAATTGAGCGCCTGGCAGCATCTGATGGTGTGTCGGTATATAACATTGCTGCAAGATTGGACAACGAGAGAAGACAAAAAAATTGGACATTGAGCAAGTTCATGACGCACGCACTCAAAAATTCTTCCAATGAGTAGCTTTTACGAAAAAAATGATATTAAATATTCTTTTTATAAAACGACGCGTCCAGAGGCGCGCCGAAAACAGCAAAAAGGGGTAGTTACACTTTTTTCCATGTGTTGTACCATCATGCTAGCGTACATTATGCTGCATTGAACCCATCCATCCACGCGCAATAAAAAAAAGCCATCCACGCGCAAAAAAAAAGGTCCCCACACTGAGCTCATCCATCCACGCGCAAAAAAAAAAGGTCACCACACTGAGCTCATCCATCCACGCGCAAAAAAAAAAGGTCACCACACTGAGCTCATCCATCCACCCCCCCAAAAAAAAAGGTCACCACACTGAGCCCATCCATCCACGCGCAAAAAATAAAAGGGGTCACCAAATTGAGCCCACCCATCCATTAACGCGCAAAAAAAAAAGGTCACTACAATATCATGGTCCGGAACCTCAGGGCCGTGTCACTCAGAAAATGTCACGTACATTGTGTACTTGACAAAAATGAGGCGAGACATGGTACAATACTGTACATTATGTATTGTGCCATTTTCTTGTGACCCCGACAAATGGCCGCTGTCACTGGGCTAAAATTTGGCTGTGATTTTGTCACTCGTGTAACACAACTTGTGACTCAGGTGTCAGATACAGTACTGTAGAAGACTGGCCACGCACTCAGTTCACCAGATCTGAATCCCATTGAGAACCTGTGGTATCTGATGAAAATGAGGGTCAGCTGCAGATTCCGAGAAGGAATGACACTTGAAATACAGTAATGCTTCGTGATGATGATCATCTCGAAGAGGACGTGTGGAATTCGTTTGACAAACGAATATTATGACGCCAGTGAGTGAGTTTCACCCAACGTCGCGCACGTACGCGGCGAGCATTGGCCACTTGGATGGGTGAAAATCAATTGCCGTACCTCTATATATTTTTTTGGGGACTTTGCAAAAATTTAGTGATTTGCTCTCCCTTCTTACCGTGGCTCTCAAAAGTGATCCAAATTTCGGAAATCTCACACAAATGTTATTTGTTCTCATTCAATAATGATCGGACAAAAACACTATTTACACTATTAGATAGCCCTACTGTATTTGAATTCTATAATGTGCTAAAATTTCAATTTGATCTGTTCAATATTGATCGAGCTACAGCGCGTAATAAAATTGGAGTCAATTGGATCACTTTTGCCGCCCACATGCCTGAAATTGCTCCTGCCTGATCGGGGTTTTGGAGTTGCTGTTTTTTCTTTCTTTTTTTTCTAGGCATACAGTACTTTTCTTGTCTTCTTTGTTGGAGTCACTTTCTACTCTTCATTACCGTCGAATCACTAGCTCATTACCGGCATTCCAGCCATGGGCAAAGTAACTACTGATCAGCGAAACAGCATTCTCAAGCACGTTCAGGACGGCCTCTCTATCCGCCAAATTATGCGGAAGACTGGTGCTACAGTAGCTATGGTGCGGTCCAAAGACTACGCGTTTCTAAACCGTTGGTTGGAAAAGTGGCGACAATGGGACGTCCAACTCTTCTCAACAATCGCATGAAGAAGTATTGCGTGCGTGCCATCACCAAGTTTGGTCTGGAAAACGCGGTGGAAGTCAAGAACAAGCTACTGTACAGGAGGACCACAGTATTGTTGTCAGTACTCATACTGTTCGTAGAGCACTACTGCAGGAAGCAGGGCTAGTTGCCTTTTTTGTGAAGCCAAAAAACCTCTCATCAGTGAAGTCAACCGAATTCGACGCTTGAACTGGGCTCGCATGCATCAGCACTGGACCATCGAAGACTGGAAACGTGTTATCTGGTCAGTGTCACGGTCCAGCTCAAGCCCAGAAGCAAGCGCGCCAAAAAGACGCGCTTGTAGCCAACGCGCTCGAAGCCATTGACGCGCCGTGGCGGCGTGGCAATGGCGAAAAAAGAAAGAAAATTGCACGCAAATCAGCCAAAATTGACTTTGGAGTACAGGTTTCTCCCCTTTTTGGAAGGTCCCCTTTTTGCCCGTCGCGCCATTTTTAAGCCCGATGCGTGCCTTTTTTTTTCTTTGTCTTTTTCTTTCCTTCCCTTTTTTTTTGATCGTGCATCTAGAACACACAGGTAAAGTAGGAAGAGCCTGCGACAGTGACATGCATGTGAATGAGAACGAGGGAAGAAAGTGCTTAAACTTTGGCTTTGATCGACTTCTTTTTAGAATTACTGTATTCCATGACTTCTCTCGTTAAAAGCATTCTTGGGCGCATTCATGAAGAGTCGACAGGGCCCGTCATCAACCCGTACGAGGGCCAATCTTACCCGTACACCACGGTCATGCCGCGCTCTGATCTGTCGATCTTTTTGAAGACAGAGGACAGCCGTTTTCGTGTGCACTTCACCAATCGCACTCCTGGAACTGCCCGGAAGCGAAACAAGTTGTTTTTCAGCAAGTTTGGCCCCCACGACAGCCCTGTACTGAGTCGACGCAAGGTACTGTACTCCAGCCCCTTACAGTATGCGCCAAGTGTGGCACAAAATACGCCGACTGCGCCTAATGCAGTCGTTGCCATACTGTACGACGACCGCTTACTCAAGGCTTGTACAATGCGACTGTAAGCGCGTCGACCCAACCTGCGCCTATTGCGGCGCAAGACACGCCTAACCAAGCTGAAGTCAATGAAGCCCAAAGTGTTTCTTTGCCCAATTTGCCAATTGCCGCGCCTATTGCGGCGCAAGACACGCCTAATCAAGCTGAAGTCAATGATGCCCAAAGTGTTTCTTTGCCCGATTTGCCAATTGCCGCGCAAAGGGCGCCTCCTCGCGTGATGCCCAATGCTGGGCCAATGGCTTCAGCTTCACCCGCGCCCATTGCGGCCCAAAGCGAGGAAGACGAGGAAGAAGCAAGATGAAGGTGATTCCGACGACGACGTTGTTGTCGATCACGATGGCGAGGAGACTGACAATGACGAGGAGATTGAGGAGGGAGGTGTCGATGTCCATGGATGGATTGTACCCGTACAGAGCTTGGAAGGGGGACTTGCTGGTCGACCCGTGGACCGAGTTGTTGAATGCAAATTCTGCCAGAGGGAGCTTGCTGACCCAATTATTGTCTTGCGCAAAGTTGACATACTGTAGCAGCGGAGGTACAGTATTGTTCTAGTGTTTGGTGGTTCCTTTCCGTCTCACCGTCGGTTTGCGGATGGAATGCGGTGGATAGGCTTGTGTTTGTGCCCAGGGCGGTGTTGAGCGATCTCCAAAAGCGCGATGAGAACTGGGGGCCACGGTCACTGAAGATATCGGATGGAACGCCGTAGAGGCGGATTGTCACGATCCAATTCATGAGCATTGTCCACAACTCTTTTTTTCTTGCTCCCTTTCGTTCCTTTTTGTTTCCAGTCCTTCTCTTTTCCTTTGGCCGCCGCCCAATTCCAACACCATCATCTGGCCATGGCTCGTGGCTTTCAAACGCACTCTCTCACAAGTCTGTAGCTGCTCTCCCCATCGAGCAATGGCCGATCTTCTCCTTTGCCCCGCTTTTTCTCCTTTTGCTGCGCCGCCCGAATCCTGACCTGTCTGTGCGCCAAGGCTGCAGACCAATTGGCCTTGTCGCACATAAAAGACTCGCCACTTTCCTTTTCCCCTTTTTTTTCTTTTTTGTTCTTCACCCTTTCAACACCGTTTCTCCTCCCCTGCACCCCCTCTTGCCGTCACAATAAAACTCCTCCCTTGTTTGTCACCAATATCAAGATGCGTCCTACTGTACCAATAGAGTCCACGAGCGCCCCGCTCGCCATATTATCCGTGGCGCTGCTTCACGCCACGCACAACAACACCCCCGTCGCGAACGTCTCGTTGTTAAACGGGCCGTCGACGTGGCCCGTCGCCGCCCCACTTTGCGCTCCGTGCTTGCGCCCGAGACGCTGGCCCATTGGGCCCCAACACCGCAGCAAGAGGACGGTCCAGCAGAGGATCGTCACATGGATTACGTTGTCATGGTCCGACCCACTCTCACTCCTCGGCCCATGATGATTCTGTCGTCGGCGTCGACGCGTACGGCCTTGCTGGGCGGCGGCGCTTGGCATGGGCTCGGCGTGGCGAGCCGCACGACGCTCTTGTCGAGCCGCATATCCACGTATACGGCGTGGTGGTGCGGGTGGCAGCGAGCTTGTGGGCGTAGAGGACGGGTCAGTCATGTATGGAGGGTGGAAGCCTCTTTTACAGTATTTCAACACGAAGGGAGAGAGAAGGGACGAGCGATGCTTGTGTTGAGAACGGTGAAGAAAAAGATAAGGAAAAAAAGAAACAGGCAGGAAGGTAAAGAAAAAAAAGGAAAAAAAGGGGAAACAGGGGGAAGAGCCACGGCGTTGGCGACCAACGGACGGGGGTCTGCCACCGAGGTCACAAAATAATGCCGGGCGGAATTAGGCGGGATTGGGCGCGTCGCGCCCCGACGCGTAAAAGGAGAGAAAAAAGGAAAACAGCGATTGCGCACGATCCAGAGGTGCCAGCGAGATGGGGAAAAGAGTGTTGGGAAGCTGGCGACCTTGGGCGTGTGATGGAGGTGATTTTGAGATCGGGCGAGAAGAAAAGTGAGAAAGAAAAAAAAGAATTTGTCCAGATGGGATCATGACATACTGTACAGTGCCCTCCCAAAAAAAAGTTGACACTTCTTTTTTTTTTACGCGCACATTTTTTTTTGCATTAATCTCACTGTTTCATGGGTAATTCATGAAAATCATTCAAATTTCACGTAGAGGTCCTTTAATATGTTGGTAATATTCATACAAAAAAGAAAAGTAAAATAGCCAAGGGGTCACGCGCAATTGGCAATCACCATCTCGTAGGCTTACCACGGCTCGCAATGACAGCCTTCATACGCCTTGGCATGGATTCAATGAGCTTGTTCCAGTCCTCGGGCTGAAACTCATCCCACACGTCGCGAAGAACATCCTGGAACTCCTCCAATTCCATCCCTGGGTGAAATCGTGCTTGCACGCGTATTTTCATCGTTTTCCATAAATTTTCGATGGGATTGAGGTCAGGCGAGCTGGCAGGCCATTCCATCTTTTTGATTTTTTTTTGGCGCGCCAAATCTTGGGATCGTTGGACCTGTGAATTGGGGCCCCATCTTCCATCAAGATAAGGCCTCTTTTGCCGCGAATGAAGCGCTTCAAAGGTCCCTCGTAGACTAAATCAACGTAGTCTTTCGCGGTGGCGCGCGTGCTGCGGTTGTTGGCCCCTTCTTTGACGAAAAGAGCAAGATCCGTCTTTTTGCCCCACATGATACCACCCCAAACCATTTGCGACGTGCGCCCGCTCTTGAAAGTGGGTGTGAGGGCCTCTGGGTGGTCGGCCTCTTGGGCTGTACGCCAGGCACGGACGCGTCGACTGTTCTTGCCGATCTCAAACGAAGATTCATCGGTAAAAAGAACTTTTTTCCACTTGTCCAAGGACCAACTGGAGTGTTGTCTTGCAAAGGCAAGCCGGCGAGCCTGCTGTAGACTGCTCACAAAGGGTTTTTTTTGGTCACTCGCGAAAAGATCCCCATGCCATGTAGACGACGTCGAATCGTGTTACGTGACACGTTCAAACCAGATATTTCCGTGATCTGATCCAGAGTCGCCCGTCTTTCGTTGAGGGTGACGCGTCGCAAGTGACGTACTGTAGGTCGCTTTCTTGGAGCTTTTGAGGGCGCCCTGAACCCTTTTTCCGGTTGTAGCTGCCACGATCTGCGAAGTTTTTGATAGTTCTATGAATCGTATATCGCGACACGTTGAATTCAGACGCTAATGCACTGACTTTGCGGCCACTTCTATGAAGAGCGACCACTTGAGCCTTTTGAACAATAGAAAGGACCATATTTTGCAAGAAAAAAAAGTGGGCCGTGCAACCCTGGGCAGCGCTTTTTGTTTCTGCCCAAAACGCAGCCGGTGCTTAAAAAAAAGTGTCAACTTTTTTTTGGGAGGGCACTGTACGTTGGCAATGAGCAGATTTGCAGTGTCGGCGGCGGTCGCCGTCTTGTGGGTGGCGCAAAAGTGTACCATTTTTGTCTTGCGATCGACGACCACCAAGATGGCGTCGAATAGTGGCTCTGCGGATGGTGGTAGGTCGTTGATACAGTAAAATCAAGCGAGATTCCTTGCCATGGTCGTGCGGGTGTTTCCAGTGGCATCAGCTTGCCTTGGCGGGGCCTTCTTGTTGCTGATTTTGGCTCGTGAGTACACAGGACTCAGGTCGCCGCGACACACGGTAATACTGTACTCCTTGATTGACAAATGACTTGAGCCCCGGCCACCAAAACGCGCGCTTCACCAGCTCGTACAGTGGTGCTAAAAACTGTTCATGTGTTTGGTCATTTTGAGCAATTTTGGCCAAAAACTGTTCACGTGTTTGCTGTTTTTTCACTTTTTTAGCTCCATCTCTTGAACCATTGATCAGAGGATTCTGAAACTTTAAGAGAATATGCATTTAGATGTTTTTAATACGTGTGTGAAAAAATAAAATTCAAATTCCGCTCCAATTGAGCGTGTCTGCAGCTCAAAGTCAGCTGAGACACGTGAACAGTTTTTTACTCTTTATTTAAAATCTGGTATTTCCACCCTTGGCTTTGATAACTGCTTGAATTCTCTTTGGCATTGATTCGTAATACCTCATGCATTGTTCTGCTGTGAATGTATTCCATTCCTTATCGATTCTTTCCCATAATTCGTGCACTGAGGTGGCTTTTTTGTCATAAGCACTGAGCTTGAGCTTCAAATGGTGCCAGAGGTGCTCAATTGGATTCAAATCGGGACTTTGAGCTGGCCAATCTTCCAAAACCAACATATTGTTGTTTTTGATCCATTCTTTTGTTGAATTTGAGCGGTGTTTCGGGTCGTTGTCATCTTGAAAGTACATTTGATCCATGCGAAAACCATAGTAATCAAGTGTTTCGCGGTACGTGGTGTCCAAAATATGCTGCAGTAGGACCTCGTTATAACGAACCTCGATATAACGAATTTTTTTATATAACGAAAATTTGGTGGCTTGGTCGCACGCCAAAATTGACTTTGGAGTACAGGTTTCTCCCCTTTTTGGAAGGTCCCCTTTTTGCCCGTCGCGCCATTTTTAAGCCCGATGCGTGCCTTTTTTTTTCTTTGTCTTTTTCTTTCCTTCCCTTTTTTTTTGATCGTGCATCTAGAACACACAGGTAAAGTAGGAAGAGCCTGCGACAGTGACATGCATGTGAATGAGAACGAGGGAAGAAAGTGCTTAAACTTTGGCTTTGATCGACTTCTTTTTAGAATTACTGTATTCCATGACTTCTCTCGTTAAAAGCATTCTTGGGCGCATTCATGAAGAGTCGACAGGGCCCGTCATCAACCCGTACGAGGGCCAATCTTACCCGTACACCACGGTCATGCCGCGCTCTGATCTGTCGATCTTTTTGAAGACAGAGGACAGCCGTTTTCGTGTGCACTTCACCAATCGCACTCCTGGAACTGCCCGGAAGCGAAACAAGTTGTTTTTCAGCAAGTTTGGCCCCCACGACAGCCCTGTACAGTAGCAGAGCCCATCCCTGATGCCCAAGCCATTTCTGATGAGGAGACGCTGGTTTTTGTGGATTCTTTGTCTGATGCCCAAACACCACTCAATGCGCGAGTTGGGGCTAAGCGCCGTGGTGGTCCTGCTCCACAGTGCTTGTCGAATGAGGTAAAAAAAGAGGCACGCACGCTTACAATATTTTTGTTTAGACCTTTTTGTGCCATCGATACGGCCCTCCCACGGAGTCGAAGCGAGACAACGTTCGTCACGGCAACATCCCTTGCAATTGCCCCGCAAAGATCAAGATCCATTGCAGCGAGCAAGAC
Source organism: Gongronella sp. w5 (assembly GCA_001650995.1). Classification (NCBI taxonomy): domain Eukaryota; kingdom Fungi; phylum Mucoromycota; class Mucoromycetes; order Mucorales; family Cunninghamellaceae; genus Gongronella; species Gongronella sp. w5. The sequence goes on along the minus strand of LVWK01001567.1, from coordinate 1,905 downwards.
CCGCTGAATACCACGGTGACGTACTACTGGAGGCACGAGGGGCACGTTCCGGGCAGCTTGGATGACCTTGTCAGAAGAGATTAAAGCCAAAATGCAGCTGCCCAATTCTTAGTTTACTGTACAGTATATCACACAATTTAATGTACTGTAGGCTTTAACACAAGGAAAGCCAAGAAGGAACGTCGTTTTTGTCATTTGATTCATACTGTAGGTGCCGCTCAAGCACCATAAAACTCTCGTCCCAACTAGACCGCCGCGGTCTATCTGATGACTTTAAAAATGCGTTTCCTTTTTGGTCTTAATAGACCACGGTTTACAGTATTTGCGTGGTCCATTTCCATCTTTTTTTGCTGTGTTTTTTAAAACCTGCCCTGGAGCAGGTGTTAAAAAATAAACCACGACTAAAGTCACTAGGATCCTTCCCAATTTGAAATATCGGTCTTTCAACCTAACGTTCCTGCGTTCATTCAATACAGTATGAGTCCATTTTGTCAAGCTGCTTTCTTTGTTTTTTTCTTTTTTTACAGTATACTGTACTGTAATGCCTACACATCAATTTCAGGTGGATCCTTCGATCACCTTTTCTGAGTCGACGCAAGGTACTGTACTCCAGCCCCTTACAGTATGCGCCAAGTGTGGCACAAAATACGCCGACTGCGCCTAATGCAGTCGTTGCCATACTGTACGACGACCGCTTACTCAAGGCTTGTACAATGCGACTGTAAGCGCGTCGACCCAACCTGCGCCTATTGCGGCGCAAGACACGCCTAACCAAGCTGAAGTCAATGAAGCCCAAAGTGTTTCTTTGCCCAATTTGCCAATTGCCGCGCCTATTGCGGCGCAAGACACGCCTAATCAAGCTGAAGTCAATGATGCCCAAAGTGTTTCTTTGCCCGATTTGCCAATTGCCGCGCAAAGGGCGCCTCCTCGCGTGATGCCCAATGCTGGGCCAATGGCTTCAGCTTCACCCGCGCCCATTGCGGCCCAAAGCGAGGAAGACGAGGAAGAAGCAAGATGAAGGTGATTCCGACGACGACGTTGTTGTCGATCACGATGGCGAGGAGACTGACAATGACGAGGAGATTGAGGAGGGAGGTGTCGATGTCCATGGATGGATTGTACCCGTACAGAGCTTGGAAGGGGGACTTGCTGGTCGACCCGTGGACCGAGTTGTTGAATGCAAATTCTGCCAGAGGGAGCTTGCTGACCCAATTATTGTCTTGCGCAAAGTTGACATACTGTAGCAGCGGAGGTACAGTATTGTTCTAGTGTTTGGTGGTTCCTTTCCGTCTCACCGTCGGTTTGCGGATGGAATGCGGTGGATAGGCTTGTGTTTGTGCCCAGGGCGGTGTTGAGCGATCTCCAAAAGCGCGATGAGAACTGGGGGCCACGGTCACTGAAGATATCGGATGGAACGCCGTAGAGGCGGATTGTCACGATCCAATTCATGAGCATTGTCCACAACTCTTTTTTTCTTGCTCCCTTTCGTTCCTTTTTGTTTCCAGTCCTTCTCTTTTCCTTTGGCCGCCACCCAATTCCAACACCATCATCTGGCCATGGCTCGTGGCTTTCAAACGCCCTCTCTCACAAGTCTGTAGTTGCTCTCCCCATCGAGCAATGGCCGATCTTCTCCTTTGTCCCGCTTTTTTCTCCCTTTGCTGCGCCGCCCGAATCCTGACCTGTCTGTGCGCCAAGGCTGCAGACCAATTGGCCTTGTCGCACATAAAAGACTCGCCACTTTCCTTTTCCCCTTTTTTTTCTTTTTTGTTCTTCACCCTTTCAACACCGTTTCTCCTCCCCTGCACCCCCTCTTGCCGTCACAATAAAACTCCTCCCTTGTTTGTCACCAATATCAAGATGCGTCCTACTGTACCAATAGAGTCCACGAGCGCCCCGCTCGCCATA
>LVWK01001566.1:0-19083 GCA_001650995.1 Gongronella sp. w5 | reverse complement strand
CCAAATAGGGTATTTGCCACCGGTGACATTCAGTGACAGACAGGCCGGTGACACATTTGTCACTGAGCTTAAACTTTTGGCACATACCTTCACTGTACAGTACAGTACTTGAGACAAGATAAAAAAATGAGACAGGTCGCATTGCATAGAACAAAAGTCATCAAAAGAGTCGTTACCTTGTGGTCCAAGCGCAAGACCGCAACAACGTCGTAATCGACGACGCCATTCCATGTCACATTTTTGATGACCTTGAACGTTTCCATAGCGGTGAGATTCGTCTGGCGGCCGCCCAATGCCTTGTGCATGTCACGAAAGCTGTCGTAAATGGCGCTCTGCGCCTTTTCGGGCAAGTCCACGACCTCGAGTCCGGCACCCACGGCGGCCACCGTGTTCTCGCGAACCGTCTTGAATTCTAGGTTCATAATGGTGTTGTTTGTTTTGCAGCCGTCCAAGTGGTCGACAACCATACCCTCGTTTGTCAAGCGTATGTAGCGTTGAAAGGTATTTTCTGAAAAAAAGAGAGAGATGCTGGGTGATTTGTTGGGCACGCCAAAGACATATTGCGGCTGCTCCTCGGAATAATTGAGTCGTAGATCTTGTATTTCATAGTGTTTTTCGGCGCAAGCTCGTGAATGTATGTCGCCGGTGTACAGTACACGAGTCAATGGCTTAAATTTGTAATATTTTTGCGCAATAAATACCTACTGTACAGTACAGTATTTGCTTGGCTGGGGAGACATTTTAATACAGTATGCTACTATCCTCCCAAAAATTGCTCCTAAAGTGTGTAAAGCGTCGGGCCTAGTTGTAAAATTTATTTTAGAATCGATTGGTGCCGCGCACTCCTAGTAAAAAAGCTAACTGTTACCGCCAAAAATTAAAATTAGCCAAAAACCAAAATAAATCGGGAAGTGCGAACTCGTCGAAATTTTACGTAGCTAACGGACACCGTGCGACACCTTTATTCGATTCTAAATTAAATTTTGCATTGGACAAGCGGAACAAAATGACGACCAATCTATCTGTTTTTGAAGCACTTCCAATATAGTAGGTAGAGCAAATTGCAACCTTATACCAACTACGACTCGCCTTTTTTTTTTTTCTCGAATCAATCGTCCTTGACATCAGCTATGCGCTTTATTTCTTATTCATGGAATGAAAAAGTACACACTCCCCATTCGATGCGCAATTTTCGAAATGCTTCTCTATGAAGATCAATAATATCATTATACAATGAGCTTGCAGCGTGCCTTTTTTTAGGGAGAAAAAGAGAGAATGTGTATGTGCGTGAGAAAAATCAACATGATCTTGCCATAAAGCCCTTTGTCTCATTGTTTTGCCAGTCTGTACAGCACATAAAACACGGAACGCTTCCGGGGCGGTGTTTTTTTTTGTTCTCGTCTATTTTGTATATCTCTGCTTGCTCCAGCCCTTTTTTGATTGCGTACACCCTCACCACGAATGGATTCATCGACTCAGACCGACTTGGTTGGCTTTATTTCACGCGCAATCCGCACAAGCTTTGAAGAGACGCGTCTGCACGTGATTGATCTCGATGACGACAGGGACATTGCGTTTCTCGTGTCGCTTTCCTGCCCGGAGACGCACCAAAATCTCCACAAGATCATTGTCAATGGTGGCCACCTTGGTGTGACGGACAAGCAGCTTCTGAACCTTGGCTGGAAAGTGTATGGACCCGCTGACAAGCGTCTTCCGGTGCCAGACTTTGCGGAATCACTTTTTTACCTGCGATCTTGGACAGTTGAGGCGGAATAGATGCGTGACATGCTTGACGTGCTTGAGACTAGCGACAATATCCTAATTGATGAAATCGAACGCTGGAGAGCGTATTTGGAGGAAAATCAAGGCGATCCCATCCACATCCGGTAAGAAGATGGCAAAAAAAAAAAAAAAAAAAAAAAAGGAACCATGATCAAAAAAAAAAAAAAAAAAGGTCCCCTTGTCTGACTTGCTTTTTTTTTTTTTTTTTTTTTTGTTTAGGTATGTCGGGACGTGTACCGTTTCCACGCCGTTTGAACGGCGCGACAATGATTCAGTTGACCGTGGCGGGGTGTAGGAGCGTCTAATGGCCCTGATGCGCGAAATGGACCCAACGGCTTACCACAATGGCGTGGTGCTCATTCATCCTGGCGCGACTTTGTATGGCGCCGATCAAAGACAAATTGATCGCCGCGAGCAAGCGCTGATTGCGTATTTTGGCTTGGAAACCTTGCTTAACCAGCAGCCAGGCGGCCGATTCCCTTGGTACGAGCCCAGCAATGCCACCATCGACCACCACAAGGCCTATCCCACGCAATTTGTGTCTATGTTCAAGGAGCTGTCCGAGCCCGTGCTTGCCACAAGCCAAGTGGATCAAAATCTCTTTGCTTGGCGCGATGCTGTGGCACCATTGATCCTCGTGCACTGCCAATCCGTGCGACCACACGACCACTTCATCGATGGCTCATTCTCACAGCAAGCGGCGGTCACGCATCAAGTGCGAGGCAAGACTATTTTTTCGATCATTGGCTGAGACATCACACGCTTTAGCTTGGCAACAAATACGCCTCTTTTGGCCCAGCATGCGCATCACGCGGGCCATGTGCTGTGCCGCTCACTCTCTCGCGTTGCAAGCAATTTTGCACCCGAACACAAGACATTGGACATTACCCCCACAACGCCATGGGTCTCGTTTGCTGATCTGTTTCCTTGGGTCGACATGTCGGGCACAATCGATGCTGCAATCAAGCTACTGCACCAGTATGCGCGCGCAACCAAGCCTCTGATTATTGTGTCGCTTTCCCAGCTGACGTCGCGCGTCGCCTCCGCCAATTTCTTACACGATCACGGTCTCCCAGTCAGCAGCAATGCCAATTTTATCGAATTTGTCGCCTTCCACGTCGCCAATTCTATCCGAGTGACGATTGGGTGCAGCACAGCGATATCCACGGCCCTCCAGCCGAGGACGCGACCATTGTCATGCCGCAAATCCATCCAGGGTATTCAAAACACCTTGCCATGAGCGAGCATTTGTACAAAATCATGGATATGACCTGGTCCATTTCGCTCATCGTGGGCGAAATTGTCATGCAGCACCTGATGCACCACGGGGTGCAGACAATCCCTTCTAATGGCGCCGTCATTGACGCCATCTGGCCATCCATTGATCCCGTCTCGCCCAATGTCGATCTTCGCCTGCGCCGCGCCTACCAAGACTTGCAAACGTTGAAATCTTTGTACATGGCATTCCTCGACCAGCGCCACGCACGCCAAGGCACGCGCATCGTGCCCGTCAAGTCCTCTGGAGAGCGAAAATTGGCTGCCACGCTCCGTGTGCTGGAATCTGAGCGCGCCATGGGTCCAGCAGGCTCGGATCAGCGTCAATGGCAGACCCAACGCCTTTGGCGCGAGAATCGACCTGATTTGCACATTTGGATTGGGCGCGACAAGAAGGATGAATGTTTCAAATGGGCAAACAACGCCAAAGAGGGTATATTTTACTATGCCAGCGCCTTGCGCTATTCAGCCAATGAAAACAACAAGGAGCACCCACTTGCCCATATCTTGCGTCGCTTCCCCCCGGCCAACGCTTGGCCTGGATGGATGATGGATCCGGACGAGGAGACACGCGCTTTGCTCGCTTGGGGAGCGGAAATGCAACAATACAAGGCTGCCGACTTTTACTCGTCGAAGAATCAATCGCGTCGCTCTTAGTTTCGCTGGGAGCGCGAGGCACGCGAAAAAGGCGATTATTTCGACAGCGAGCGCTTTGAATTCACGGAATCAGTCGATGGCGCCCAAGTGATGATCTCGGACTCGTACCCAATGGCTCTCCGATGGCTCGAACATGGTGCACGTCGCACATTGCAATTGCAGGTGTACCATCGCAACCTTGATGGCGGCCACGACATACCGCGACACTTGAAAATTCGATTTTTGGAGGACGGCATTGATTTCGATACCCTTGAAGGAACACCTGTCACTCGCAATGGCAGCACCGTGGTGATCACGCTCGACCAATTGCAACTCATGAACGAAAGCAAGGATCTCGCGCGCCTGTGGCGTCATGAGCACCGAGTTCGCGGTGACACCACCATTCCGCCCGAAACAGCCCGCCAAATCAATGTGCCTGCCAAGCAGCGCCGCCCGCCGCTCAAATTCGTGTCGACAAAAGGACCAAAATTGCCCCTCTTTGACACGGACGGCGTGGCCCTCATGCGAGCATTTTTAGACGCGCATTTCCCCGAGGGTGGCTACATCAACACGGTGCCCCGGGCGGATATCTTGGATCGGCCCATTACGGCCGCGAAACTTGGCAATTAGCAACCCATTGGCCCGCTCATGTCCCAATGGCTGGCCACCAACGCCTTGAATCACCCATTCCGCGCGCTGTGGCTCACCTGGCTTGACGACTTGGTCAAGCATGGTTGCCAATTCTACAATAACATTGCCTTCTTGCGTCACAATCATCACCACGAGATGGAGATCACATTTTGGCCCAATGGCAGCCGCGATTGCACCATCCATCTGATCCGCTTCGGGCCGCCCAAGTCAATTCCCTCCCTCTCCCAGTTGTAATATCATAATACGTCCACACCGACTTTTCTTCCTCCAATGCCCATGTACTTTAGGGCCCTAATCAAATCCAACACTCAGCATTAATACGATGAAATAAAAAAATATGGTTATCCAGTTACTGTCTAGCATTGTGCGTGGAATGGATGCGTTCTGACGTCATCTTTGCTCTCGATTTGCGTGTTGTTGTGCGGTCAGATCACGATCGAGTTTGGCATTTTGTCAAAATCTCATCGAGTTGCATGGAAAATGTGGCGCGCACGCGCATTTCTTCTATTCACACTTATTCAGATTGTCTCAAATCCGAGCGAGGCACTTGAATAGACGTGGCAATGTCCCATGAACAGCATGCTAGTTGCCACCCTGCCGCTTCACTTGTGCAAAATATCGGTCAATATGACCAACATGGACAAAAAAAATTACAATCCCGCGCAATCCCGCGCAAGGCGGCCAAACTCGACCCCGATCTGGCCGCATAACACACTAATCGGGTGCAAAGACGACGTCAGAACCCTTCCATTCCACGCACAACATCAGGAAAACAATTGGATAACCATAAAATCAAGCCTCCGTTTATTTTTTAACGAGTTTTTCAAAATTTTCAAAATTTTGAGGAAAACTCTTGTATATCTTGTTTTTGTTTGGTTGCCAAGGGCTTCATGGTGTAGTGGTATCATTCACGCTTTGGGTGCGTGAGGTCGCGGGTTCAAATCCCGCTGGAGCCCATTTTTTTTTCAAAATTGAAAATGTTTTTTTTTTTGCTTTTTCAGGAGACGTGTTTGCATTGACTCCTTTTTTATCATTTCTATGAAATCTTTCCAGCAGAGACAAGATGACTGGATATTTTAAATTGCCATGAAACGCGGAAAAGCAGGATGGTTTTATATGAAATGGGGTGCGAATGTCATTTTTATTTACTTTTTTGACGCGACTTTTTCGCGCCACTGTACTTTTTTGCTTTTGCACAGCATGTGGATCTCGCTTTCATTGGTAAGCAGGGGTGAGATTTAAATGCCCATTGGTAGCAATGCGGGCTGCTACCAAGCGATGCTCCTCAGGTTCTGCATTTCAATGGACCCTTTTTGACCCCCTTTTTTCATTTTTATTTGATTGGTCGTGTTGGTACCAGGGTTGCCAACAGGGCAGAAATGCGCACACCCGGGCCTCTGGTCTGATCAATGGAATCAGTGGATTGGTAAAAACTCACTCTTTTTATCATGTTTTCTATTTAGATGGGAGGCAATATTAATTGACACTTCTGCCTACAACAAGAATGACGCTAGAGTGATGACGCAGAAAGTGACGCGCGAACGGATGCAGTCGTTGTGACACAAAATGGTCTCTTTTTGCGCGGTTTCTCTCTTTTTTTTTACATTGTTCGCGCGTTCATGCAAGCGATCCAAGCTGCAAGGCAGTCGAAACATCTTTTGTGTCGATGAGGATGCAGTGGTCAATATGACAGGTGTGATTGTCGCAAGGAAATGCACAAACGCGTTCACGTTGCTATATTTTTGTTTTATTACGCATCAGAAATACGATCTAGTCGGCCTTTCGTGCGGCGGCAGCCTCGCGCTCGCGCTTGCGCAGAGCACGCTTGCGGATGCTCTTTTGGATGTCTAGGAAAAAAAGAAAAGACGGTAAGCGACATGACACGGTCCACTTTTTCTTGTCTTACTGTCGTTGTGGTTGACCCAGAAGGTCTTTGTCATGACATTGTTGATGACCCAATTGACGATGCCGTGCGTGTGGTAAGGTGTGGATGTGAAGGGGACGTCTGCGCCGCAGCTGAGGCCGATTTTGCCGAGGACGGATGCGACATAGGGTTTGGCCAGGGGGATGAGCAGGGACGGGCGGCGGATCTTGCTCATGGCCGAGACGACAAAGTACGTGTTGACGTGCTCAACGACGATGCCCTCGGAGCGCAATTCCGTGCCAATGGCCTGGGACCAGGTGGACAAGAACGCCTTGCCGGCCGAGTACACGGACAGATACGGCGTGGCCACGAGACCGGCAAACGAGCCCAAATTGAGGATCAAGCCGCGCTTCTTCTCGCGCATCTGCGGCAGCACGAGGCGCGTCATCTTCATCGCGCCCTTGACATTCACCTCAATGATGTTGTCAATCACCTGCTCATCCTCCTCGGCAAATGGCGTCGGAATGTCGTGATTCGTGCCCACATTGTTCACCAACACGCCAACATCCAGCGTCTCCAGCACCGCACCAAGACCCGCGAAATCCTCAGCATCGCCCTTGGTGAAATCCATCGCGTAAATCTTGGTTTCCGTGCCAAACTCTTGATCTGCAAAATAAAAGACATTGAGTTTCCCAAAAAAAAAAAAAAAAGCCAAAAAAAAAACACGTACTGATCTCCTGCGCGACAGCCTCCAGTTTGGACGCCGTGCGAGACACGAGGAGCACATTGAACTTGTTTTTGGCCAATTGGCGAGCAAACTCCTTGCCAATGCCATCAGTCGCACCGGTTACAACTGAAAAAACAAAAAAAAAGAAATCGTGTCATGTCAACACGTGGTCACGGAGCATGCAAGTCGATAAAAAATATTGGAAAAAGGAGGCGCTTACCAGCCCAGGCACCGCGTCCAGCGCCAAACTTCTTGAGCTGTAGAATACAAAAAGAGGAGGTCAAAAGGGAGTGTCTTTGAACAAGGCGCAAAAAAAGTGCAAGGAGAGCAGAGAGTCGTTTTTCTTTACAGAGACACCGGACAAAACATAAACGTCCAGCAGCGTCTTGACAAAGGAAGCCAATTTGACCGACACAAAGGCAAATCCAATCAAGGACAACGCGCCGGCCGCTGTAAACAGCACAGGATCGTTCACAATAGAGTCCATGGCAAGTGACAAGGGGAACGAAAAAGAAAAAGAACAAAAAAGAATGAAAGAAACAAAAAAAAAAAAAAGGACCTGCAACCCTCTTTTGACACAAAAAAAGCAGTAGTTTTAATCTCCGCAAGGTCCGTCATCAAGAATTTCCAGTGCGCTGCTTGACGACCGTGACACGGACGTCTTTTGCCCAACCCAATTCCCCATTTGATGAGCTTTTTTTATTGGTCATGATGGTGACAAACGAGCAATTGCCTAAGCATCGCCGGCCGCGCCACTCGCACGCCATTCACCAATGATCAAATTGATGATTTCATCCATGCCCACGCCATTCTTCACCTGGGCAAACACGGTGGGACCCGAGCCACTATGAAAAAAAAAAAACGAGTCAATGGCCCACTCTGAACGCGAAATCACGTATGGGGAGGATTCTTTACCGCATCTTTTTGGCATCGCGATCCATGACGCCCAAATCCGCGCCCACGATCTCTGCCAAATCGGTCTTGTTGATCACCAGCAAATCGCTCTGTGTGATGCCCGGGCCTGTAAAAAAAAAAAGAAAGAATTGAGCTCTTTTGTCCACCGAAAACCATAAAAACGAGAGAAAAAAAAAAGCACGCGTCTTACCGCCTTTGCGAGGCACCTTATCGCCACCGGCGACATCAATGACATAGATGATGAAATCAGCTAGAGAACAAGGGAGAAAATGAGCATATTTGCCTATTGAATGGGGCCTGAAACACTTTTCTTTACCTAATTCACGGCTATGATGGGGAAAAGCAAACAAATAAAAGGATGAGACCTCGTTGCGTGTTTTCCAAGTGTCTTTTTTTACCTGTAGTTGGCAGCAAGATTGTCGCCACCGGACTCGATCAGCAACAATTGGGTATTAAACTTGGCATGGAGGATTTCCAATGCGTTCATGTTGGCAGAAACATCTTCACGGATGGCCTAGCGGTCCAAAAAATAGAATGTGAGTGACGCGTGTGGGAAAAAAAAAAGTGGTTTTACCGCGTGTGGGCAGCCACCAGTCTCAATTGCGCTGATGCGCTCCTCGGGCAATGCCTTGTTGCGCACCAAGAATTCCGTGTCCTCCTTTGTGAAAATATCATTTGTCACGGCCGCAATCGAGTACTTGTCGCGCAGGCGCTGGCACAGCGCGAGCATAAGCGCCGTCTTGCCCGAGCCGACAGGACTGGATGAAAAAAAAAAACCGTGATCAATTGCTTTTTCGCTTTTTTTTCGTTTTGCCCCTTTTGCTATTGTGGCTTTCCCCTTGCGTTTCCAGGTTGCCCCTTGTTTTTCCAGGTCGCTTACCCGCCAATGCCCACGGTAAAGGCACGTTCCGACCAGTCACGGTCTTGATATTCAGCGGCAGGACGCTCGTGATAGTGGCCCGGGTGGTCCAACTCCTCGTGGGTGTGGCCGTGGCCGTGCGTGTGGTCATGGCTGTGAGCATGGTCGTGGCTATGCTGGTGCTGGTCCTTGGGTTGGTCGGCAGACGACAATTTGTCTTCAAAACGGCAGCAGTTGCAGTCAGACATTGATAAGATAAAGCAAAGTAATAAAAAAAAGTGGAAAAGAAAGGCGAGACGCGGGGAAAGGGGCGACGTGCTCCCTCCCCGACGCATTTCGTTTTCGTTGTGTTTTTGTCGCCGCCAGAGCCATTGGCCAATGGGCAGGATTAAAATACCGCGGTATCTTGTCTATTTTCACACATGGCAAAGCCGGCAGGGTTGCTTTCCCGCCAGAGATAAGAGCTGCTGATCAAGCGCTGCCATTGGTTCACTTTATAAAGTTGTCGCAAAGGGGAAGGCATTGTCGGGTTCGTCGTCATCCGTCCCTTCCGTCCATTCCAATGGATCGATGCCTATTCTTGAGTGTGCCGCCTCCTTTTTGTCCTGCTGTCACGCATGAGGCACAAGCAGATCAACACCAGCTTGCCATTGAACGCAGAAAATCAACAAAAAGAAAACAAAACGACGCGCCCAGAGCCCCCCTTTTTTTTTTTTTTTGCAAAATGCTTTATTGACAAAAGTGACAGGACCCGAATTTTCATATTTGTCCATGTAAGGAAGATTCTTGTCATCTGGGAAGATGAGGCAAGCCGAATTGAGTATGAAGGGGGAGCCTAGAAAAACAAAAAAAAAAGAGGGCCAGATTTTTTTTTATTTTTCGCTTCTTTTTTCTTTCTATTTCCATTGCATTTTCTTTCGCCCATTGGCGCTCCTTTCCTTTTCCCCCTCTTCTCCACATCATCTCCATTCTTTCCACCATCTCTTTTTCATTGCAATGCGTCTTGTTCCACGCGAGCTTGACAAGCTTTTGATCCACCAAGGTAAAAATGTGCCGCCATTGAAGCTTCGTTTTGCAGCCATTGACGCCTTTTTATAGTTGGCTCGTTGGCCCAAAAGCGCCTTGCGCGTGGTGTCAAATTGAATCAGACCGAGGCGACGGGGCTGATTGCGTCTCAATTGCTGGAATTCATGCGCGACGGTGTGTATACGGTTGCGCAGCTCATGGATCTCGGCAAGCAGATGCTTGGGCGGCGGCATGTGATGGAAGAGACATTGGACACGCTCCACGAGGTGCAGGTCGAGGGCACGTTCCCGGATGGCACGTACTTGGTGACCGTGCACGACCCACTCTGTACGGACAATGGCAATTTGGAGATGGCATTGTATGGCAGCTTCTTGCCCATTCCCTCCGAAGACAAATTCCCCCTGCCGCGCTCCGACAGGCGCAAACACGATGTCCCTGGCGCCGTCATCACGCTCCCGGGCTCCATTGAGCTCAATGCTGGCCGCAAGCGCATCTCACTCACGGTCACGAATCATGGCGATCGCGCTGTTCAGGTAAAAAAAAGGATTTCGCGCGGGTTTAGAAAATGTGTCACGATTGGGGGGAGAGCAAGGGGGATGGGCAATGCCTTTTAAAGGAAAATTATATGTGTTTGCAAAAACATGGGGGGGGGGAGGTGGATGAAAGGGACGACCAAAAAAAAAAAAAAAAAAGGGAGAAGATCGCTTGGTTCAGCGTCCAAAAGGCTGATATCCCTTTTTTATCCTTTTTTAATAGGTTGGATCACACTTTCACTTCATCGAGTCAAACGCCGCTCTGCATTTCAATCGAGCCTTATCCTATGGGATGCGTCTGGATATCCCAGCAGGATCGGCCGTGCGCTTTGAGCCTGGCGATTTCAAAACAGTGACCTTGGTGGAGATTGGCGGCAACAAGGTGATTACGGGCGGCAACAATTTGGCGTCCGGGTCTGTGGATCTGGCCAAATTGCCCGGCATCATTGAGAAAATCGTGCTCAATGGATTCATGCACGACGCCAACACACCCTTGTTGCCCAATGCGCCGGCATACTCGCTGGATCGCGAATATTATGCGGATCACTTTGGCCCCACGACTGGCGACATGGTGCGCCTGGCCGACACGAACCTTTGGGCACGAATTGAGAAGGATTACACGGTATATGGCGACGAATGCAAATTCGGCGGTGGCAAGGTGCTGCGCGAAGGCATGGGCCAGGCAACAGCCCAATTGGACGCCGACGTCCTCGATCTGGTCATCACCAATGCCGTCATCATCGATTATACGGGCATCGTCAAGGCCGATATTGGCATCAAGAATGGCCGTATCGTCGCCATTGGCAAGGCAGGCAACCCAGACGTCATGGACGGTGTCACTCCAGGCATGATTGTCGGCGCGAGCACAGAGGCATATGCAGGCGAGGGCAAAATATTCACAGCGGGTGCCATTGACTCGCACGTCCATTATATTTGCCCGCAAATCTGTCAAGAGGTAAACAATAGAGAGGGAAAAAAAAGAGAAAAAAAAAAGAAAAAAGTGAAAAAAGAGGGAAAATGCAAAAAGAAAGCGAAAAAAGCGACACGACACAACTTGCCAGTGATGAATGCGACTGGACGCGACGCGCTTGCTGACGCGCTTTTTTTATGGGTTAGGCCTTAGCAGGTGGCGTAACAACGCTCATTGGTGGCGGCACTGGCCCCAACACGGGTACCAATGCAACAACGTGCACACCAGGCGCCACACATGTCGAGTACATGATGAAAGCGACCGACGACTTGCCGCTCAATTTCGGATTCACGGGCAAGGGCTGTAGCGCCAACAAGGAAGAGCTGGTTGAGCAGATCAAGTATGGCTGTCTTGGTCTCAAGGTGCACGAGGATTGGGGCGCCACGCCCGCAGCCATTGACACGTGTCTCACCGTCTGCGACGAGCTGGACGTCCAAACCACCGTGCATACAGACACATTGAACGAAGCAGGCTTTGTTGAATCGACCATTGCCGCATTCAAGGGTCGTGCCATCCATACTTATCATAGTGAAGGTGCCGGCGGCGGCCACGCCCCTGACAGTAAGATAAAAAAAATGGGGACAGAAGGCACGGATTTCAAGGAATTGACGCGCTTTTTTGGTTTTTTTATAGTCATCAGCGTGTGCAGCCACCCGAATGTCTTGCCGTCGTCGACAAACCCTACGCGACCATTTACAGCCAACACGCTCGACGAGCACGTGGACATGTTGATGGTTTGCCACCATTTGTCGAAAACGATCCCCGAAGACGTGGCGTTTGCCGAGAGCCGCATCCGCGCAGAGACCATTGCTGCCGAGGATGTGCTGCACGACATTGGCGCCATCAGCATGATCAGCTCCGATTGCCAGGCCATGGGTCGCGTCGGCGAGGTCGTGCTGCGCACATGGAAGACCGCACACAAGATGAAACTGCAGCGCGGCCAGCTACCCGAGGACGAAGACACCGAAAACGACAATTTCCGCATCCGCCGTTACATTGCAAAATATACCATCAACGTGTAAGTTTGGCGAGAAACGCGAAAAATTTAAAAAAAAAACAACGCGTCTGACCTTTTTGATTAATGATAGGGCATTGACGCATGGCATTGGGCACTTGGTCGGGTCCATTGAGCCTGGCAAGATTGCGGATTTGGTGTGTTACGACCCTGCGTACTTTGGCAGCAAGCCCGAGATGGTGATGAAGGGTGGCATCATTGTGTACAGCCAGATGGGCGACGCCAATGGTTCCATTTCGACGACAGAGCCCACCATGTTCCGTCCCATGTATGGCGCCATGCCCTCCAGCCTCGGCTCCAGCTGCTTTGTCTTTGTTTCGCAATTGTCCATCGATACAGGCACCGTACAAAAATACGGCCTGCGCAAAAAGATCGAGGCCGTCAAGAATTGCCGCTCCATCTCAAAGCATGACATGAAGCTCAACAATGCAATGCCAGAGATCCATGTCGATCCAGAGACCTATGCCGTCACCGCAGATGGCCATCCGTGCGTCTGCGACCCTGTCGACACACTCCCCATGACCCAGTCAGTATACCTCTTTTAATTTTTTTTGTTAATTTTTTTCCCACACCCACGAGACGAGACGCGTCGCGCACGCTCCCCCCCTTTTTTTTTCTTATTTCATCACCCGTGTCTCTCCTCACAACTTAGATCTCCCGTTTTCTATCATCATTGTGTATTTCTATTCCTCATTCCTCCCCCTCCCCTTTATTTTTTCCCACCCCGTGGTAAAAAAAAAACCGGGCTTGTCGCGGGGGTTACCGATCATTTCTTTTAAGACTTCCCTTACTTGGTAAATTATTGCACTTCTTTATTTGGTCTTGCGGTGCGGTGCTGATTGATAAGCTTTTCTTTGCGACTTTTTGTGAATTTGCCAATGGCACACACAAATGGCGTCCCGTGCCCTTGGGACCGTGCTTTTTTTATCGAAAAAGACACGTTTCCCCCCCTTTTTTTTCCAACACGCAACGCCACGCGAACTTTTGTTCTAGACCTTTTACGACATTCCAATCCCGGGATTTGACGCGAGCATGATAACGATGTAATGGGCGGGGGGCGCAGATCAAGCTCTCGTTTCTCTCTTTTTGAGGATAATGCACAATGGCACCCACTTTTTTTGCTTCCTTGTGCAACAAACATGTCAAATTCAGGCCCGAGCACGCACACCACTCTGGTTTTTTTGGCCTGTGACACGGCAGATAGAGTTTTAATTTTGGCGCATGATGTCATCTGAGGCCATGTTGGCCCGCCGTTGGGCCCCATTGCGCGTCTATTTTTTTTTTTTTCATTTTCCTTGTACATGACAGTTTTAAACGAATCTTTCTTTCTTTTATTGTGTTTTAAGAATCAATTGCTGACGGTGCCACCTCTGGGAGCGACATTGCTGCTTGCACGCAAAAAATCGTCCCAATCTTCCCAATGCGTGCTGTTTGGCGCGTTCCACAGGGGGACGTCCGACGCGAGACACGTCATGTCGACGGGCTGCTCGAGGAAAAACTGGTGCAATTGCTCCTGGTTGGGCGGGAACGCGAGGTTTGTGACATTCGGCGCGGCCGGCGACGTT
Organism: Gongronella sp. w5; assembly: GCA_001650995.1. Classification (NCBI taxonomy): domain Eukaryota; kingdom Fungi; phylum Mucoromycota; class Mucoromycetes; order Mucorales; family Cunninghamellaceae; genus Gongronella; species Gongronella sp. w5. Next base: position 5,265 of record LVWK01001566.1, on the reverse strand, counting down.
GTGGATGGTATGGCAACGGCCGGGTCGGTCGTGGGTAGTGGCACCGCCGGCGGCGGCGCGGCAAAGGCGGCGCCCGAGGCAGCCGTCTGCGCCGAGGAGCCCAGATTCCATGGGAATGCCGATAAATCCATCGGATCATCCAACATGGACATAAAGGGTGGTGGCTGCACCTGGGGATCTATTGGCTGCTGCTGCTGCTGCTGCTGCTGCGGGGCCTGTGGCATGGGTGGAGGCTGCTGGTGCATGGCCTGGTGCACGGGATGCGAGAATTGAGGCGGCGTCGTCGATGGCGTCGATCCTGATGAAGCCTGTGGCGATTCAGAGTCCACGTTGGCTTGTTGGGGCGGTTGCTGATTCAGGTGCTGGTAGCTATTCACATTGTTGCCAACCGTCATGGACGTGAAATACATGTCTTCGGGCCGTGTGCTGAACAAATGTTGCAATTCTGGTGAAATGGGCCCCATGCGGTTCTGCGCATCGTGCATGATGCTGGATTTAAGGCTGGCCTGCATTTCCTGATAGTCGCCACGCGGCCGTTTGGACAGCTGCGGGTCATGTTCGGGCCGATGGCTGAAATCGCCTCGGGAATGATCCGTGTCCATAGCATCGGTCCGCCTGCTTGCGCCCTTTTTGCTGCACGTCGCCTTGTCGGCCTTGGCAGGCTCAAACGCGTCGCGCTTGGAGCCCAATGGCACTTCCAATTCCACGTCAAACGGTGCGCGGCGCGATTTGATCGTCGGCAGGGACAAATGCTGATTGAGTGATGACACGGACATTCCCTCGTCGCCCAGCGGCACCGAGAAATGCGCCGCAATGGCCTGTAAAAGCTTGCTAATGCGGCTCGACGCCATGCCGCAATCGCGCTTCATCACACGCGAACATCGCACAAGGTTCTTGATCCCTTGGTCGCGCACATGGCTGTTTTCGCCCTTGGCGTTGTGCAAAAAGATGATGGACGCTTGGAAAATCGAGCTAAAAAAAATCGCGTCAGTCGCGTCGTTTTTTTTTCCTTCATGGTCACCTACAATATGGAAATGGTCCATGGAATGCGCACCAGCGACGAAATGTCCATGCTTTCCGTGACCGACAGGATATTGCTAGCTGCCATGGTGCACACGCCCAACGCACGGAATGCGAAATTGGCGTGTTCAATCTCGGATGGCACGATAAACGGGCGATACAACAGCAAAAGAATACAATTGTACGACAAAAACAGCGTCGCTATGAAAAAAAGGAGCGCGCGTCAATGCATGTTTTCTTTTATCTTTTGTTTTTAGTCTTTACCAGCTTCAGCAGATTGTCTTGTCGGGTCGGCCAGGTCGTAGGAGAGGTGATCTGGCAGCGACAGCTTCCAATTCTTGAGGGATTGGTCAAAGATGGGGACAAGCTTTTGATTCTGTGGAATGGGGATGCGCTTGGACATGGGCGAGTGCAAGCGGATGAGCACCTGGCCAAAGATGCGCACGAGCGTCGCACTGTAGCAAAATTCCGAATACAAATCCGTCTTGTTGGCAATGTCTTGGTCGGTCTGGCGAATAATTTCGGGCACAAACGAGCGCTCACTGGTATCCTTGACGCGTGACGAGCCAATTTCATGGATCGAGGGCAATTCAACATCAAAATCGTGGTCGTGGATCGAAATGGGCCGCCCAAGCTCCGCCGTGACCCAGCGATCCATCAGATAGATGGCAAACCAAATCCGACGCCGCAGTTCCACTTCTTCCTCGGGGATGCGCCAATTGCTCGAGCTGCGATGCAACCCAAGGTCTTGGGCCTATGCATGACAGAAAAAAAGCAAGAATCCCAAGTTTGGTAAGTGTCTTTATTGGCCCCCCCTTTTTTTTGGCTCTAGTGGGCCCGGCGGCAAGGCCGAAATGTCTTACCATGCGAATGGTCACGCCCGTCATGAACCAGTAGCTTGCATCGCCAGGGTCGCTCGAGGGCGGCTCCACGAAAAGTGTTAACAAAATCAGCGATTGGATCGTGCTGATGCGTGACCGCTTGGCGACAATGTCAAGCAAGCTGTTGACCTTGGCGTGCAGCACCTTGTAAATGTCAATTTGCTTGGTCTCATTGAGACCCAAGAGCGCGTCGGGCCAATCGGTGGGTGACAACAGATGAACACGTCGCAAACTCGTCGCACATACGACGCTCAGCAAATATTCGTCACATGGCGACGGATACTGGTAATAATATTGCTCCAAAAAGGCGCGCTTGTTGATGATCGGGCACACTTGGTGAAAATGTTGAAAATACATGTCAACAAGCGCGTCTGTGATTTGCTCCGTGATGTGCGGCACATGCATGTTCATGGCGTACGACCTATCGACGTAGCCCTGTGGCATGTCGTTGATCGGCACCGATTTCAATAAAATGTGCTCGTCCGTGTCATCATTGACCTTTTCAATGATCCAATTGGGCTGGTCGACGATGCGGTGGCGTTTTTTCGAGTCAAACAGCATCTTGTTTAGCAGATGGACGCCCGAGCTGATGCCAATGTAGCTCGTGCGGTCGTAATCGCTGAGCGTGAGCCCGTCCAGCTTGGCGGCGATCTCGTGCGTGGATTCCATCAGGTCTGAGCACGAGAATGGCTTGTCGTCGTCATCCATGTATGTCGACGATGTGGATGCCGGTGAGCTTTCGTTCGTTTCATGCGTCGCGGCCGACGACGCCATTGCTGCCGCGGAAACAGACGGCCCGGCGGCACCATCGTGTATTGAAATCGCATCTTCCAAGGGCGACGAGTCGGACGAACTGGCCTTGCTCTCGGCCATCGCGGACAACAGGCCCTCCATGCGCTTCAATCGAGACTCGAGCGCCTCCACGTAGCTGTTTTTCTTTGAAAATCTGCCAAAAGCAAAAGTTTTTAAAAAAAAAGGTCAGGCGTCGGTCGTTTTTTTTTTCGCTTTAAAAGGGCCAATTGGACTCACCCAGAAGCTGGCCCGCGCTTCTTTTGCTCGACAAGAAACTCGCACTCGAGACCGGCTTGCGCACAGCCCGAGCACGGCTTTTTGATATCAGCGTCACAGCGGATCTTCTTCTTTCGACATAGATCACAGCTTCGTTTCGCTCGTGTACGTTTTGTGCGTGGGATAATCACTTTGTTCGTGTCCGTGCTGACCTGCGTGCCGGGGCGGATATCGAGAAGTGGGTAGGACGTCGACATGCAGGGCAAAAGAGCGCTTGCTGAGCAAAAGACAAGAAACGGTGGGAAGCAAAACGAAAGGGGAAAGAGAAATGACGACGAACGTGAACAAAAAAGTCTGGTCCATCATTGACCCAGATTCGGTACGGCGGCAAAACTGCGGCCGTCCCCAAGCTGATTGGCCACATCCAAGCAGTAATTTCTCGCTTCTGCTTCGCAAAAGTAAAACATCTAGCCTCAGACTTCACCACCACCCCCTGGTCTCATTTTAGCATCGTGCTTTTCCTATTGCCTACGAAAGGATGCCAAAAGACAGCCATTCCTGGCATGCACGCGCGACAATTATTGTTTTTGCGCGTTCTTTTCTTTTATCTTTACTTTTCTTTTCTTTTTTTTTTTTTTTTTTTTTTTTTTTTTTTTTTTTGGGTGCGATGATGTGCGGCTGCATGGACACACGTGCTAGCCACATGAGACGCGTAATATGTGAATTGAGCCCAAGAGTGGGTGGGCCTGGTTGCGTGGGGTTGCACACGTGCCGATGAGCGCGCTGACCCTTTGCCACACCTCATCTTGAAATCAATCTGTTTCAGCCCGATTCCTTTTTTTTTTTTTTACGCGCACCCCTTTCTCTTTCATAATCATAAAAGCAAGCCCATTATATTATTTTGGCGGTCTCTTGGAGCCAAATCGGCAAAAAAAAGGCCAAGCGCAGCGCTTTTTGCAAGAGTGCACCAGGCAACTGCCAAAAAAAAAAAACTCGAAATATAGAGTGCTGGCCTCAAGTGTCATCTGTTTCGAATATGGGACCATTTGAAGACGTTCCGCCGGAAATGCACCAGACGCACTAAATGAGCCATGATCAAGCTCAAAACGAAAACCGAAAAAATAGGTCTTCAGAAATACGCCAAACTTGCACACATGAGAAGTCGCATGGAGAAACCAAGAAAAATGGCAAAAAAGAGCGCGCTGCATCTGCTCGTTGACAAGCAATGAGCAATTTTAGAATTTTCTTCCCCGGGCGAATACGTACCACGGCAAGAACGCGTCACAGAGCTACGCTAACGCATCTATAGGCTTAGAGATGCGCCAGGCGCATAAATTTCATGAGGTTAATGAGCGGCAAACACGACTGTGGGGCAAACCATTTTCCATTCAAAATGATGAAAACAAGGGCCTGCGTTTGCCTTGCATCTGTTCAGCCAGAACTCATCTAATTTTTACATATTACCAGTACCCGTAGACGCAGCCAAATGGGCTCTTTTACGAGAGACCTGTCTCAAGGGCCTGTGGTCCGTTTTCGTTGAGATGGCATTGTAATCAAATAATGTTGGTCGGGTCAAACTTCAGAAATTGCATTCATCGCCAAAACCAGATGATCGACCATACAGTTTTACGGTGTTTCCGTCAACAAACGGGGCGTGTTTATCCTGGGTGTGAATGGCGAGGCGATTCAGCGACCTAAGTTTTACCAGTTGAAAATTGTCGACTGACACCCTTTGGAAAACCCGCGAAAGAGCACAATTTTCCAAATCGACATGTCACGCTACCAAATGATTATGGCCCCTTGAAACTTTGTCATTTACCGGTAGATACTACTTTTGCCTTTCTTTTTCAGAAAAATCGTCAATTTTGGTGGTCAATCAAGCTGTTGACGAACAAATCGACATTTGTCGATAAATTCACATTTTTTGGCGTGGTGCGGTAAATTGTGCCTCGATCGAGCTGAAACTTGCCTTTGCGGAAAGACACGCGCTTGGGGTCAGTTTGTCGCTGCCTAAAAAAATCGATGCGTGAGCTTTGTACACTTGCAACGCGTGACCAAACATTTCAATCCCAATTTTCTCGGCATCGGACAGCGCAAAAACAAAACTGTTGCTGTCACAAAAAAACGCGCCATTCGATTCTCTATTGGATGAACCCAGTTTCACCGGCGTGCAGCCAAAACTGATCGAGAAATGCAAGTTTCTAAAATTTGGGGTTGATTGCTTTTTTCTCGAGAACCGTCAAGTCGACCCCCGATTTTTCTTGCAGATTTGCTAAGAACAAGTTCCGCCTCCGGGCCTCGCCTAACGTGTGAGAGGTGCTAGGCCACTTGTGGCAGGATAGCGCCGCACCCCCAT
>KV441981.1:0-12119 GCA_001650995.1 Gongronella sp. w5 | reverse complement strand
TTTTTTCTAAAATTTTTTTTTTTTTTTTCCCCCCTCCCCTTTCTTTCTTTTTTCCCCTCTTTTTTTTTTTTTTTTTGACAGATACCTTATGGCTGCCCTCGAACAAAAGCAAAAGCTGGCCATACCCAAGCTTGCTCAGGACCTGACGGCTGGTACCATTGGTGGCTGGGCCCAGGTGGTCGTCGGTAAGGTGTTTTACACTGTGAGATAGGGCGAAAAATGGCTCACGCTTATCGTTTTGCTCTTTACAGGCCACTCGTTTGACACGATCAAGGTGCGTATGCAGACACAGCCATCGCCCCCTATTTACAAGAACGGCATTGACTGCTTCCAGCAGCTGGTCCGTGCGGAAGGTGTAAGTTTTTGCGATTTTTGCGATTAACAGGGCGCCATGCCAATGCTAAATCACTCCATTCGCTTCTTTGATGCTTAGTTCAAAGGCTTGTATCGTGGTGTCACATCGCCTCTGGCCGGCATTGGCTTGTGGTAAAGATTGCAACTGGAAAAAGGAGCCAAATAGGAGGGCAAAATGGGACTGATTTTTTGTTTTTGACCAGTAATGCCGTTGTGTTCATGTCCAATGGCGCTTTCCGTCGCATGCTCCAGGGCGGCGAGGACCGTCCATTGACGCTCGGCGAGGTGGGTCTGGCTGGTGCCCTGGCCGGCTCCGTCATGTCGTTCTTCAACTGTCCGATCGAATTGCTCAAGGTCAAGCTGCAGACCCAGGACCCCAAGGGTGTCATTGGCGCCAATGGCAAGCTTGAGCCGCCCGTGAGTTTCCCTTTTTGCGACCGGGAGAGAGGGAGAGAGCGAATGAGAGACAAGAGAGAGAAAAAGGCCTCTGACAACATCCCTTTTTTCATTTTTTTCCCCACTAGTTCAAGGGCGTGGTCGATTGCGGTGTGCGCACTGTGCGTGCCCACGGCTTGGGCGGCATCTACCGTGGTCTGGGAATCACCATTCTCCGTGATTTCCCTAGCTATGGTCTCTATTTCAGTAAGTCACACGGGTCCATTCACTAAAAACACGAGCCAATCATGGGACTGACGCGTCTTTTTTTCTTTTTAAAAAGTCACGTACGAGGGTCTGAAGCGCACGTTCCAGTCGCTGAAAAAGAACCCCGAGGATGGCCTTACCACGGCCGATCTGCTCATGGCCGGTGGATTTGCTGGTCTGGCCGCTTGGATCCCCGCGTTCCCTCAGGACGTGATCAAGAGCCGTGTCCAGGATGACCCTCGCATCAAGAACTCGCGCGAGGCCCTGCGCATCGTCCTGCGCAGCGGCACAAAGGGCTTGCTGAACGGCATCGGCCCCGCATTGGCTCGTGCCTTCCCCGCTAACGCCGCCACGTTCTTCGCCTACGAAATGGCCATGGACGCCATGTCCAAGATGTAGATACGTACACCATAGAAAGAACCCCACACAATTATAGAATCAACAAATTATAAAAAAATGATGAAAGAATCAAAAATGATAAAAGAATAATAAACCAGTTAATGGACACCTGATTTTATGCGCGTGCTTTGGGCCCTCTTGTGATTGTCAATGCACAGCGTGCATTGAAACCAAAGATCGATTACGTAGACAACGATTGTGAAGCTTTTTTGTTAGTATTTGAATCATCTCAAGGCAAACGCAACAGAATTGGCCACAGCGCCTTGAATGTCATTTCATTATAAAGAGCGCGGCCCGAGGCGTGCGTGCACACTGAGGATCTCTGAAAAAAATAGACGAATCTCGACAGAATTCACGCAACAGCAAATTTGAGCCCAAAGGTTTTCGGCGCGTGATAAACCGCGTCAAGCGTCGCGTCACACGCGCCTGTTTCTAATCAAATCCATACACATGGAAAATCTCTTGCTGATGGACGCGTAGGCGGGTCACTTTGAACGCGTTTTCCCCCGCGCAATTCGCCTCCAAAGTTAAATCGAAAATCGCACATTGAATCACTGCTCAGACTGTCTTTGAGAACTCAGGCCTTGTGTAGCATCTTAGGTGCTCACGATGGTCACCTGGACCAAATTTGAACGAGATTGAATGGCTGTACCATTGGAAATCTTGCATTGTTGATGCCACTTTGACTATTTTGGTCTTTTGCTCGAGATTGCTTGAGCCGACGCGTGCATCAAACTGACGCAGTTGACCGGGCTCTATCGCGAGATGGCAATGGAGCAGCGGTTGTCTGCATGTATCACACAAACTCCCGTCGACCTATGCAGCTTGTCAAAAAAAAAAAGCAAAATACAGAGAGCAAGGGGTGTTTTAATGGTACGAGGATGTAAGATCTATCAGATTTTCTATGGGGGATGCAATTGGAGAATGGAATCAGCATGAGACAGAGCGGGGAAGGATGCAAAAGATTTAAAAAGAAAAAAGGTATCACCGACGCGGGGGTAAGGTCAGGGGCAGTGGGCCACAAATAAAAGAGGGAAAAATGAAAACGAAGGCACGAGCACACGTGTGTAAAAGTCAATCCACTTGCCTGGGTGACATTGGTACCCCATGACACGGCGTGTGTGTGTAAAAGTGTGTGTTTGTGTGTGTCACTAGGTCAGCAAAAAGTGGGACGATGAAGTGCGACAAGTGTCGGGAGCTGGGGAAAGAGGGAAAAAGTTGAGACAAGGGGAGGAGAGACCGTGGAAACCAAACCCATTGCACACGCCATTCGAAAAAAAAAGAAAAAAAAAGAGCGAGGGACGCGATTTTTTTTTCTTTCTTTTTTTTTAAAAAAAAAAGAAAAAGAGACAAATCAATTGGGGGAACGAGGCGTGCGAATGAGTGGTGGAAGAGGCCAATGGATGGGTGCAATTCGTGAATAAAGCAAAGTTGGGCACATAAAAAAAAAAGGTTGAATATAAAAAAACGAAAAACAGGCGAATACAGTAACGAAAATAAAAGAGGCGCATCGACAAGATGTGTGTGTGTGTGTGTGTGTGTGTGTGCGTTTGTGTGTTTGTGTGTGTGTGGAGATGCAAAGATGGGGCGTGAAACTGATGAGGGGTGGTGGAGGGACGGTCCAAGGATCCGGAGCATGCGCGCATGGCCACGCGCTGTATTATAGCTCGGCATCTTCAGAAATCTGTCGTTCCCAAGTCTCATGACGCAAGTTCACGGCCTCGGCAATGATCTATGCGCAACGTTAAAAAAAAGAAGGTTAAAAGTCCTCTTTGGTTGTTTGGTCCCCAAAATGTGGCCGATGGGCTTTTTTTTTGTGTGTGTTTTTCACGTACCATGCGCATGTTGAGGCACGGCAGACGAAGCAAGATGGTGCGGATCTCGGATTGCTCCAAATCTTCCAGCTTTTCCTTGACGTTTCGGAGGATGGCTGAAAAAAAAAATAAAATCAGTCATGACGCGTCCCCCTCCCCCCCCCCACCCCCCGCTTGCCCGCGCGCAATGCAAAGGCTGAATTTCCAGGATGCTTACACAAGCAGATGAATGGATGGAAATCAAGCGGATCGACAATGGCAAAATAGACGTCTTTAAAAAACAAAAGGAAAAGCGCGTTAGCAAGCCAATTGATTGTGGCGAAGGTTGCTTTGAATGCTTTACCCCACAAGCGCAACAGGTCGTCAAAGGTCATTTCCTTGGCCAAGAGATGTTGCAGCCACGACGTGACCCATTCGTTCAAATCGACTTCTTCATCTTCAAAGTAGCTATACAGGTCGGGTATCATTTGGCGAAAGAGCGACATAAAGGTGGCCACGCGCTCCTTTATGGTGTGCGTCGAATAGACATCCTCTACAAAAAGAGAGCGAAATAAAAGGTAAGAATAGAGTCAATGCATGTATTTTTTTTGTGAGTGTTTTACCAATGGCCTGCATCATGCGCTCAAAGCAGTAATAGGCATCGTACTCCTTGTCGAGGCAATAGATGAATGGCGCGCACAGAGCGACCATACCGGGCGAGTATTCGACACTTCGATTCGTATTGAGGTAGGCAAGGATGACATTTTCAAATTGCTCGGCATAATGCTTGCCCTCGAGCTCGCGCACCTTGCGCTGGTACCGGCTGACCTCGCCACGTATGCGTTTGGCCACATCAGGATCGGTCTTGTCGATTTGCGCGTATTCTTCTTGCCGTTCTTTGCTACTGCTCAGCTCCTTGGCTGTCAAGTATATAAAAAAGAGGATGAGCCCGTGTGCTTTTTCTTTTGTTTCTTGGCATTGCACACGTACATCGATCGGCTTGCTCGACACCCAACAAGAATTTCCACACATCCTGTAACAAACAAAAAAGAATTGGTCGATACAAAGCGTCTTTTTTGTTGGTTCCGAGCACTTTTCCTCTTTTTCTTACCCCACGGATTTGCTGCGGAACGCCGTGGCGGGCGAGTATCCGTAGGCGGTCGATATCCACATAGACTTCAGACTGCAAAATCTCTTCATAGTCCTTTAAATTCGAGAGCAATTCATCTTGGTCCATAGTGTATCGCGAGCTTCTATTATTTTGACCCTGTATTCTCGATGAGGAGGGAATAGAGAGCCTAAGCATGGATAGGGTGGGAGGCGAGGCAAGGTGGAGAGGGAGAAGAGAAGGAGGAAAACGGAGTCAAAGGCGAGAAAAAAAAACAAAAAGCGAGAGTGTGAGAGGCGTGTAGAAAGAGAAAAAAGAGAGACAGTGAGACGAAAAAGGTGGTGGTGGAAAGAGAAAAAAAAAAAAAAGAAATCGACCTGGCTTTTTTCCCCCTACCCCCCAAATTCGTCGAACGGGCTTTTTTTTCCCTGACACCTGGAAAATCAGCCGGCCCCCCTCCCTCTCTTGATCGTTTTTGCCTCGAAAAGCCAGCTTGTCGTTTCGGGAATGAAAAAACACGTTGAAAAAAGGAATAATCCATTGGCACCAATCACGCCTCGTCAAAAAATCTTTTTTTCAGGTTTTGATGAGATGATGGGGGGATGACGACAAGCCAAAAAAAAAAAAAAGCCTAAAGGAAAAAAGGGTCCATAGCCGGTGGTCGATTCAAATCGTCGCAAGGGGATGGAGGGGAGAGAGGCAAGGCATCACCTGATGGCAATTGCACATCACACACACACTCTGAGTTATGGAGAGTGGCCCGATTCGTGTAAGGCCGTTCTTTTTTTTTTTTTTTTTGGTGGCCATGGCAGCCGGGTCCTTCCATTGGGGGCACAATTTTTCCCTTTCCCCTCACACTTTTTTTTTTTTTTCCGCTCAGCAAGATGCCACGAGGTGGGTGATCACCAAGCAAAAGAAAGCATGACTCATGGGCCATCCGTCCTTTCAGTCATCATCCCGCAGCAAGCTGCAAGGCTTGCCGCAGGCAAATTGGGGACAGCGATACACTCGGCGGCACCTTTTGCCATTTCCTAGCGCGTGACGTGGTCTAAAATAAAAAAACTAGATTTTAGCACGGCAAAATGCCTCACTCGTCCCTCACGGTCGCCCATCTTGGGAACCCCGAATGGGGGGGGGGAGGTGAGATCGCCACAATGGGCCAATGAAGGTGCAAAGTGCTACCACGCTCTCTTTCTCGCACCACAATTTTCCCGCCGAGATGTCATTCCATCTTTTCGCTCAACCTCGGGCGGCCCGGCCGTTCAAAATGGGAACAAAGTGTGCAAAAAATGACGTGGCCACGACGCGTGCGCGTACACGCACACACGCACACACGCACACACTTGAACAATAAAAAAAGGCAAATCTCGACCAAAAAAATAAAAAAAAACCAGTTTTTGCTCTTTCCTATTGATGTTTTAATTTGTCATCATGCAAGTCAAGTGCAAAGGGGAGTGCAAGTGACTCTAAAAAAAAAAAGGAGAGTGAAGAGGGATATCGTGAAATCAAAGGCATGAATGGGAACGAGGAGGAGAAGGGGATCAATTGGGCGGTGATGGTGATGCCGATGACGACGACGGCATCATGGCGGGAGCGAGAGGAACGGGGCACAAGACGTTGGGGTTGAATTCTGGCGACGTCAGGTGCGCCTCGACTTGCGATTGCAACGCCGGCTGCGCGTCGACGAGGTCATTGATCAAATCAATCAATTTGTCCTTGTCCAAGGTACCTATGGATGAAAAAAAAAAAAAGTCGTCAATTGAGCCGAATGGGACAATACAGGGGGCGAGGCCACTTTTTTTTTTAAAATACCTAAAAGCTTTGGCAAAGGAAGCGGCTTTTGTGAGCGCTGGACACGCTTGACGACGCGGCTTGGTCGCTCGACTGCGGTCTCTAGCACATCGGCCATGTCCTCATCTTCAGAAGCTCGTCGTTTGGAGCCTGCAGAGAAAGCAAATTGGGCGGGTCAGACAAAGTCGAGATCGTTTTATTCACTTCCTTCTTCTTTTTACCTTTGTACAGCGAGGTATTTTGAGGTGGTGGGGACGGGGTATAGAGATTGGCGGGCTGCTTGGGCTTGGATAGATAGTGTGTCGACCGATACAGCTGCTGTTGCTGTCGAAAGACGCTATTTTGTGAGGAAGCCATAGTAAGTTGGGAAGCGTGGAAAAGAAAAAAAAGAGAAAAATATCAATTCAATGGCTCCCTTCTTTTTTCGCCTCCGGCAAGACGGCTCACTTGAATCTCCGCCTTTTAGCCAAAAACAAATTGGGCGCGCATGGCGTCGTTAAATTATCGGTTTTTCCTGTCGGTAGCTCGTTTCATCATCAAAGCAGCAGCATTGCATGCACGTGGTGCCTTTTTTTTATTCAAAAATGGTGGTATACTTGGATCAATAACATATGATAAATGGGGACGAGAAGGGAACGTGAGCCTTGTAAAAAAAAAGATTCTACGCGTAAAAAAAAAAATGGAGGGGGACTTCAAGAGGAGGAGGCGCTGTTGGGCTTGCCATCCTTGGCGGCGGTGATGTCCTCGTGGTCGTCTTCTTCGTCGACCCATTCCCAGTCGCTCCAATCGTCGTCGGCGTCAGATGGGGCCAAATCCGGCAGCGTGTGTGGTTCACACCAGTCCCATTGCGATTTGCTGCGTCGCTGGTGCACTGCCAAGATCCTTTTCTGCGACACGATCTGGATGCTCTTTTTCACCACAATGTCCGTCTTCTCCAGCTGCTTTGCCTGCTCGCGCAGTGTCGCAATAGTCTCTCTTAGCCGGTCCATCGTGTGATCCGACGGGTCGTTATCACCGCCGCTGTTGCTTGACGTCCCTGCGTTGCCCACGACCGCCGACGCCGCCATCACGGCAGCAGCAGTGGCAGCAGGGTCATTGGCCTTTGCGTGCTCTTGTTCTTGAGGATATAAGACCTGTTGTTGATGCGCAGGTGCATCCACCCACGCCCCTGGTAAGCGAAGTGTCAGCGTCGGCGAGAAAAACATGGGCGTGATCCATTGTGGCTGTTGATTCTCCTTGTCGTTTTTATTAGTATCACCTTGGTACATGCCAGTCAATGCGGACGAACGAGACATGGGGGGAAACAATAAAAAAAAAAGATGCCGAAACAAAAGGAAAAAAGAGAGGCAAGTTGGATTGGATGAAAAAAAGGGGAGAGAGGGGGGTTCCTAGAAAGGCTGAGTCATGTGGATCAGGTGAACACACCCGCCTGAAAAAGGCATTATGCGAAAAAAGAAAGCAGGAGAGGGGGGAAAATCAAAAACGATGATAAAAACATGGGTATCTTTTTGCTTTGTTTTTTGCCCGCTCCATTCAATGGGGGCAATGGAGCACAAAGTGTGCTTCGTTGCGTGGCCAGTAATGCCACGACACGGAGCGCTTGGGCGCCGGCGGCGTGATGGGCGTTGGCAAGTCGCTTGCGAGCGGCGCACTTTGGAACACGGCATTGGCAAACAAATGCTTGCTGCCACGCCTAAAAAGGGAAACATCAGCTTTTCCCCCCTCTCCTCCCCATCCCCCGTCAATTCGTCCATGATGACGTCGTTGCGTGCATCCGTCGTGTGCACGCCTCAAAGCTTGCACACACACTTTTGATGCTTTTTTTTGCCTGTTCACTCACGGAAGGGGAACCATGGGCGGCGGAAGCGCGATTTCGACCTTGAGTTTGCCGGCACTCTTGCTCCGTGGCCGTTTTTTAACGGTGGTCGCGGACGGCGACGATGGCTGCGTACCTTGTTTTGATTTGCCGGGCGTCGCACGGTGTGACGGCAGTGGGGATGGTGGCTGCGCCAGCGGGGTCTTGTTCTCTGAAGCGAGCTTGACACTACGACGCTTTACTTTTTTAGGCACCATGAGGTGAGAATGGTTTGATGTGGCTTCTACTGTCATTCTTTGGAACTAGGAAGCAAAAACGGGATTAAAACACAAAAAAGAAATGGTAAATATAAAAAAAAGGAGAGGGGGTGACGAAACAAAGGAGGGTGTTGCCACACCACACCTTTTTTTATACCAAAAGCTGACCAAATCAGGGGAGGCTGGACACAGGCGCAGCCAGCTGCTTTTTTTTTTTGTCGCAGGCAACCATTCTGGAACGTCCTGGAGCGTCTCTCACTGGTCAGTGACACCATTTTGACTCATTGACCCTCTGATCTCGACGCGTCGTAGAACCAATGGGTGTTGAAAAACAAGGGAAAAAGACAAAAACTACGCCACCCAGCCGCAGGTTGTCAATGTGCCGCGGGTCGGAGCTTGTAGAATGAGTTGAGATCAAGTGAAAACGAGCTGCTTTCCCCTGCGACGATGCTCAAATCGCAGTTTCGATATGTGTAAGAGAGTGTATGATCAAAGGAGAGACGCGTCCCCGCGTGATCCTGCAATCAGGTCCAGGGGGGGACTTTCCCAATTTGGGTGCCCAACTTTTTTTTGCGGGGCGAGAATCACATGACAAATGGACGATTGACGCTGACCAACAATTCTTTCTTTCCCCTTGCTTTTTTTTTTTTCTTCACACTTACACTCACGCCATGGCCGAGCCACGAGACGATCTGCTGAAGCTTGCACACACATTCCTGTCATCTCCCAAGGTGCAGGCCGCTGCAAAGGACAAAAAAGTCGCTTTTTTGAAGAGCAAGGGCCTTACGGACGACGAAATCAAGATTGCCTTTGAGCGAGTGGATGTTGGGGCCCTGTCAAACAGCAGCACAAGTGGCAGCGCCAGCGCCAGCACCAGCACGACGACAACCACAGAAAATTCAGCATCTACACCTGCACCTGCGGCGACCACGGCGTCGTCGCCACCCTCTGAGCCGGTCTCTGCCCCTGTCAAGACACGATACACTCCACCGCCTGCGGCGCTGATACCCCAACCTGCGCCCGAACCCGTGATTCTTTACCAACGCGCGCCTCAGGCACCAAAAGTGCCCACACAGCAAGTTCTTGCCATTGCCATCATCTTTGGTGTCGGTCTGACCGGCATTGCGTCTGGCGTCATTGGCATTGTCAAGGTAAAAAGCCAAAAAAAAAAGATCTTCATTGGGTGAAAGAGGGAGGCAAATCCAACGACTTATTCCCTTTTTCTTTAATTGACAGCGTCTTTTGTACCCTGTATTTGCGACCTATGCGGGCTACCGGCACTCGCGATATGCGCACCAGCGTGCACTGCTCGAGAAGGTTGTGTCGGCGGTGGACAAGGAAATCAAGGAGGACAAGGACGAGCAGGATGAGCTGGACACACTTGACAAGCCGGGTGTGTTTGCCCTGGCCAACGAGCAGGAGCAGATGGCCGACCGCATTGCGCAGCTCGTCGCCAAAACAAAGGACTACACGGCCGCCAGCACGCGGTCGTCCGCCGCCACAGGCTTGCACGATATCCACACATCCATCACCAGCTGGTCTGACGCCGTCCGCGACGAATTGCGCAAGCCGCACGCCAACGCCAGCGCCAAATCCCTCATGACAGAGCTGCGCAGCCTCAAGGGCATCTGCCTGAACCGCCGATTCTAGATTGTCATCTACAATAAAAGCAAACAAAAATGTTAAACAAGGAAGAAATGCACCATTTACCGTAGAGTGAATACTGTAATACTGTACCGGCACTTCGGAGTGCGGACATCGGTTGTCTTGATTTGCTGTGCTGACGATTGAAAGATTGATGCGACGATTGCAAAGGAAAGACTGCACATGATGACATGAATTATCATGCAGTACATTTGCCTGAAAAACAACAACAAAAAGCATGTTTTCGGACTTTACTGGCCTGCTGTGCCTCCAGAATTTTTTTTACAGCCTACAGTACTTGCCCGCTCATGAAAAATGTGGCATGGCATAAACTTCGGCCCAGAGCTCAAGACGAACTCGCCCGAATTTTGTTGAACTCGAAAATACCAAACATCTCCTCTTTGTACTATTTTGCATTCATTTGGTCATCTCCATGGTCGACCCCACTCAAAAATAGCCGCATCGCAATCAGCGCAAAATTTACAACAAAAAAGCTTAAACCCCCAAAGCGCTACGACCACTTTTGAAAAATTCAGGGATCACTCAGGGGTCACACATTTCAATCTCAGAAAATGCCAATTTTGGAAAATTTCGAACTCCGAATGATCAATGCACCCCAAACAGGTAAGTCTGACAATTTGCTATTTGCGCACAAAATGGCAGAGCGCCCCATCTTGAGAAAAATAATGCCCAAAGAGTAACGCATGAACGGCGATCGACAGAGAAACTTGCCTTCATTGGTGCGATTTTTTTTACAAAAAATTAAGGTTTGAAACTTCCAAATTAAGTTACGTTTTGATTGCATGGAATTTTTATTTTTTTATTTTGCACATTTTTGTGCGCTTGGTGGGCTGCAGGCTGCAGGCTGTGAAATGTTCGATGCAAAAAGATTAAACCCAAGCTAGCGCGCTGCAAGTCATCCCATTAGATTCTTTACCCCCTATTTGTTAGTAAAACGGAAACAAAAATCACAAGTTTATTAGACCGTTATCGAGCAAATCGCCACTTAAGAAATTGTCGAAAAAAGCTGTTTTCTCTGTCAGTTTTGATCAGATCGCGGTGAAACTTACGTCATTTGACAGAGAATCAGCAGTTGCATTTGACACGTCAAAAGCACCTTTGGTTGTTTTCCCGGTTGTCGAGAAAAGTGAGTCTGAAAATTAATCCAATGTTTGATCGACTTTTGCAAGCGTGCAAAGTTCGTCCATCGGGCGAGCAAACAATTCAGAAATGACACCCGTGTTTGTCTCTTTCGACCGTTGCTATTTTCACCGCGAGCCACAAGATACTGTATTTCGAGACTCTGTGCTAAATTTGTGCAAATAGCGACATTTTGGATTCACCTGCATAACGGCCAAGCCGACCTTTGGTTTTTAAGAGTTTGTAGCTAAATAACGCCCCAAAATAACTTGATGTGTAGGTTCGTATCCATGGTTTGGGGGTCCTTAAGACTGGATTGGTGAAAATCATGCTAAAAATGCCAAACTTCTAAAAATCGTCAACAACAGCTTAATCACCCACTGGTTTTTGACGTTTCTTTATGAATCGACGTGCCAAAATTTCATAATGGCTGACTTTGGTACCGATCCAACTACGGTTTGTGGCTGTTATGCCCGCAAAGCCAAGATTCACGCTATGTATTTTTTTCTGGATTACCTTTTTCTTACGCGCTCCTGTGCCATCCCTCCTCAAGGCTGTCCCCTTCGCGCGACCGCTCTTAGCTCCTAATTCCTGATGGCCAACACCAATGCATGATGACCCAACCTCCTAACTTGCAATTGACCCTTAACATGGCGTTAAATCCCCTTTTTACTGATGGATCCTTCAGATCCATCATCTTGACTCATCTGTAGATACGACCCCCTATTTTCCCTTGATCCTTAGAGTATAAAAGGACATCCGCACAGCGCATGTCCTTCCTTTTTCCCTTATCTCCACAATCACATACAATTATTGCTATAATAAACCTGCTGCCACAGTGCTTTCACAAATCAATGCTCTCCCTTCCGTGCCTGTGGCACCGGTGCCCTTCTGCGGGCACAACAGTGGCGGTCAACATTGCATTTGTGAAAAATCGTGAAATCAGTGCACGTCTCGACAACGGCTAAAGCGACCTCTGGTATTTCTTTTTTCTAAAAAGAGAAGCATTAAAAAATATATGACACTAATTTTTTGGCAGTGATTGAAGCACGATTTTACCGCGAAATGACTTTTTGAAAAATGCCTTACTGTCATGGCCATGCCTTTGGCAAACAATGGCCATGCCCTAGCAAGGTCAACCCGGCGTGCATGCATCCTTATCATCCGAACTGATG
>LVWK01001563.1:0-22205 GCA_001650995.1 Gongronella sp. w5 | reverse complement strand
CGCGCCATTGACGCGCCACTACGCGTCAATGATTTCGAGCACGTCGGCTCACGCGCTTTTTGCGCACGTTCGCCACTCGACGCGAGCTGGGCCGTGACACTGATTTCAATGCAGCAATTTTTGAGCGGGGTCGATCATGCAGGTGGACAGATGAATGCAAAATAGTACAAATAAGAGGGTTTTTGGCATTTTCGAGTCCAAAAAAATCGGGCGGGGCCATCTTGAGCACCGGGCGATAGTTTATGCCGTGATGCAAGTTTCATTGGCGGGCGAGCAGGCTGTAAAAAAATTTCTGGAGGCACAGCAGGCCGGCAAAGTTTAAAAAGCACGCTCTTTTACAGATTACAGTAGATACAGTGGCCTACAGTATCAGATCATAGCACGAAGCCACGAACCAGCAGCAATTTTTATGACAATTTTATAACTTCTTCTTGCTTTATTTTTTCTTTTGTTTCTCTTGAATATTGGTTAAGTATCGATCAATGCAGGCCATGGACACCATGAAGGAATGTTTACTTGAGCATCTGAGACAATGTGTTGATGCGTACAGGGACCGAGATTGGAAAGATGCGCATTCTTTCCGCAACACAACACGCAATCACGCATGAAAAGCGCTAAAGCGGTGAAATGAGATGACCAGGCGGCAGCAGCCTTACATATTACGAGCAGAGTGTGCTGTCCAATTGGGCAACACACGCTCAAGAGGTTCGGCATTAGAAACGTTTGGCGCTGCGGCATGACAGCATTTTTTGTTTTAATCGCTTCTTGCACGTGCACTGACGCGTTAAGCGGGCTAAACCTGTGCTTAAGTTTCATGGGTATGCCAGGCGCCTGATCGATTTTTTATTAAATCAAGATCTGTAAAACAGGCAAATATAAAATTTATGGTTGCGCGATACTGCTGGCACTCAAGTGACAGCGCGCGTCAGATTCTGCCCACTAAGATAAAAAAATCAACGGATCAAACCGCCTTGTATCAGATGATACAGTATCATAATAATTTGATGCAAAGCGAGCGCAAAACAAAAAGGGCGAAAATCATGCAGTTTTTTTTTTTTTTTTTTTTTGATAATTGATGTTTGTTATGATACCTGGCCCGATTTCCATCAAATGGAGATGGCTACGCAGTACTGCACTGCACCTGCAGGTGTCCACCAACTTTTGAATGTTACAGGATCACAGCAATATCGTGAATTTGCATCTTTTTGATCTAAATATGACATGTCATTTATCCATGGATTGATTGTTGATCTGTCAAAAAAAAAAAATCAGATTAAATGGAATCACCGGCAAGGGAGCCTATCGGTGAATGGGCGGAAATCACAAAATCTGCCTGCGGGGAAAGGAGCAACTTGGAAAAAGGCGGGACGAGCCAAAGACTTGCTCCTTTTTCTTCTCCACATTTGTTCGACATGTCGTTCTACAGCAGACTACTTGCAAAGTACCCTATCTTTACACAGAGCGTCACAACAGGCAAGAAGAATTGGTGCAAAGTCTAGGAGTTTGCCACTAGCTCATGGCAAAAAACTTTTTTTTTTTTTTTTTTTTTGCCCACAGCCGGTCTGTTTGGCACTGGCGACGTCCTGGCACAGCAGGCGGTCGAGCAAAAGGGGCTACAAGATCACGACTATAAGCGAACGCTTCGTATGGTCGGCTTTGGTGGTCTTGCAGCGGGACCAGCTCTTAGGTAAGAGGAATATGCGCACAGTCTGCAAGACGTCCTTGTTCACCCCCCTTCTTTTTTTTTTTTTTTTTTTTATGCACGCGCTTGCCTGTTTCAGCAACTGGTACCGATTCTTGGAGCATAATGTCAAACGTTCCACGCCTCTCAAGAGTAAATCCACGTTTTTGAGCCATTTTCCGTGGCTGCAACTGACTTTAATCTGTATATTCACCCTTTTTTCTTCAGCTCTTGTCACCAAGGTGGCGATTGACCAGTTTACCTTTGCGCCATGCTTCATCGCGTGTACGTGCACGGATTTTGCCGCAATGGGCCGCGTTGTCTCACCTTTTTTCCTTTTTTTTTTTTTTTTTTTTTTTTGACATTTTATAGTTTTTTTCTCGGCGCAAGGTGCCATGGAAGGCCAGAGTCTGGCACAGATCAAAGAAAAACTGCAACACAGTTATCCCAATGCATTGATGAACAATTACAAGGTAAATTGTTGTGCCAATTTTGCCCGTTTGCATGAAAGTGAACAGCTCTTTTCTTTGGTTCTGCTTGTAGCTTTGGCCCGCTGTCCAGCTTGCCAACTTTTATTTTGTGCCGTTGCAGCACAGGCTGTTGGTGGTCAATTTGATCGCATTGGGCTGGAATTCGTATCTGTCGTGGGCCAACCAGCAGTCGTCGCGTCACATCAAGGAGCTCCAAGCCAAGTAGACAATCCACATCATGTACCAATAAATATTTTTATGCATCCACATGAAAAGTCGGCAATAGAGGCGTCTCATTTGTCCATGGTTGATCAGAGCAATGCGCCCTTGTCCTTGTTCATGCCAAATGAGTCCGTCGTATATCTGTCGCGCGACGAGCGCGACCCCATGGCGGCATCGATGCCCAATTGGCAGAGACGATTGACCGTGCGGACGCCCATCATGACGGGCAGGTGCGGGAGCCGTGAGCTGTCATATGGCTTCATGGTCGACACGCACGCGAGAATGACAAACTATACAAAAAAAAAGTGAGTGGATTTCATGGGAAGCGTCACGGCGGCAAAACGTCAAATGGGCACATACGCTCGGGTATACCAATGCAAACACGGCGCCGGCATGCAGCGTAGTGAGGAAAAAGGTGAGCAGCGTTGCTGGCAAGCCAAAACCAAGAAAATAGGCCCAATGTCTCTCGACAAAGGCCATGCGGTGCGCCTGAGTCCAGCCCAAGTCGATCCACTTGTACCTGGATTGCAAAAAAAAAAAAAATGCACAGTGCGTCAATTGGTAGGCAAGATCTTGCGTGAATATTGCCGATCTTTTGCTTTTTCTTACTCAAAGCAATAATAGCCCATGATGACACAATTGAGCAAGAGACTTGCGGGTGTGCCAATCCAGGGGATGCATCTTACAAGGGTGACAACGAGCATGCAGCTGATGTAGAAAGAAGCCATGCGCAAAAGCGAAAGAAATGATGCCTGGGAATCGCGTGTTGGCTGGCTGGTATATTGGAAGACGCCATGCTGTCCAAGCTGGATCGTCGCACGTGCCATCCTGTCGAGCCACCGGCTGTTGATCCCGAGGCAGACCAGATAGAGTGGGTACCCGGTCCATTGCTGCAAAAAAAAAAAAGAAAAAAATAGCAAAGCGTGAGCAAACCCATTGAGCAGCATGTTAATGTTTTACCGAGTATTTGTAGCCAAAGAGCAGCCGGTCTTTAAATAGATAATCAAACACAAGCAGCCACAGCAGGCCGTTTAAAAGCACAATTTTGAACATATTGACGCGTATAGATCGCGATCTACAAGACAAAAAAGAGGTACGTCAGGTCGTTTTTCATTTTTACTTTTTATTTTACCTTGCCAAAGTGCTTGCGACCTTGTGCCAACGGAGCGCATTAATAAATCCGTCCACAAAGGAAATTGGCCAGGACGGGAGCGCGTTGGACGACATGCAAAGCAAGTGGTTGTGGTGAAATTGGATAAAAAGAAAAGAAAAAAGATGCAATTTTGGAAAAGAGGTGTCAATTTCAACCGGAAGCTTGCATTCAAACACCGCAGCCTGAAGACCTGCGTGGACCACGCCCGCGCGTGCTCACTAGCAGAAACCGGGCCGTAACTGTAGTAAAAACACAGAAATTGAAGTTAATGAAGGGTGAAAAAGCACCATGGCGCTCAAATAAGTGCTGCACGCGTCAAAATATTTTTTCGATTGCTTATTTCGTAGCACGGGCATGATCAATGCGCACTGTCCCATGATTACAGCTAAAAAAAAAAATCAAATCACGCAGGCAATTGACACGATTCACCATTAGTTTTCTTGAAGCAATTGACGCATCAGAATGTGTGTATGCACATGACTTTTTTCACCAGTAACAATGTGCTGATACAAAAAAAAAAAAGATACTAAAATAAACGAGGATGGCAGCTCAATTGGATCAATTCGTCGTTTATGCGCACCTGGCGAGTATGGGGGTGGCAGTGGACACCACGAGGCACGGGCAAGCGGGAAAATGAAAACTCCGCTTTGCTGGGCTCTCTTCTGAAAATGTGCTGGTCAACTTTTTTTTTTTTTTTCGTTTCTTTCACCCACTTTTGTTTCTGTCTTGTTGCCTTGCTAGTTTTTTCTTCTTTGGCCATGGAGTCGCATCTGTTGCTGAGGGAGTCTCCGCGAGCATTGTCGCTGAGGCCCACTGTGCTGGAAGAGACGCCGTCGGGTGTGCTTGTGCTGGAGCAACACGAACGACAAGACGCCTATCCGCTCAACAACAAGGCTGTCGCCACCCTTATATCGTCCAACGACTTTGAGGATGCCCGCTGGCGTATTCTGAACGCGCGTCCGGTCTTTGGATGCCTTGGCCTTATTCAAGTCGATGGAGGTATGGAAAAAAAAGGCAAAACAAGCCCATTTGTGTAGCCATGGCCAATGCTTAGCACCTTTCAATCCCCTTTTTTTAGAGACATTTGTGGCAATTGTGACAGATTGCCAGTCCATGGGCCGTGTTCGCCCTGGCGAGGAGGTGTATCGCATCAACACGGTGGCATTTTATTCACTTTCGTCTGCAAAATACGACAACATGAACGAGATTGGCACCGACTGGGACAATGACGAGTGGGACTCGGACGCCGCCACCCTCCAGCACCCATGTGCACCGCTCCAAAAGCTTTTGTCCTCAGGCACATTTTATTTTACCCCCGATTTCGATCTTACACGCACTGTTCAGGCCCGCATGGCCTCCAATGCCACCTCGCTCGCCGCCCACGCCTTTGACACACACTTTTTATGGAACCGATTCCTCATTTCAGGTCTCCTCGACTTTCGTGCAAAACTTGACAAGAAAAAGCAAATGGATCTTGATCGCGGCGGATTTTTGGTATGAATCGCACTCGAATCGAGCATTTACACTCCAATTGAGCATGAAGCGTGTTGCTTATGTCATCTTATTCAAGGTATTCGCAATCCGTGGTTACGTGGGCATGACAACGATCAAGGATGGCCACGAAAAGTACGATGTGTCTATTTTGTCCAAGCTCAGCTGCAAACGCGCCGGCACGCGATTCAATGTGCGCGGCGTTGATGACAATGGTCATGTCGCCAACTTTGTTGAGGTACAGACAGACGCGTCGCATGCATGACTTGCTCATTTTTTTTTCACATTTTTTTTTTTTTTTTTTTTTTTTTTTTGCTTTTTTTTTCTTTTGCATAGACCGAGACTGTGGTTTGCTCGGAGCGCACCTGTTACGCTTTTACGCAGATCCGTGGTAGTGTACCACGTAAGTTTTCAAAACCAAACAAAAATGGCTATAGATATACTGTTTCTTTTTTATTTTGCAGTGTTTTGGGAGCAACAAGGAATGCAGCTTGTGAATCACAAGATCCAGCTTGGTCGTGGTGCCGATGCGACACAACCTGCGGTCAAACGACACGTGGATGAGCTTCTCCAGCGATACGACGCGGTGTGCTGCGTAAATTTGCTGTCGACGGATAAAGAGCGCAATGCAGGTGAGGCGACGCTCGACAGGGCATTTAATGTAGCGATTCAGCGGCTTGGCCAGCCATCCGACGTGGTGGCCATGGTGAATTTTGATCTGCATGCCGAGTGTCGTGGCGGAAATTACGAAAATCTGCGAATGCTCATGACAATGCTGCGACACCGCAGCGACGCGTTTGGATTCTTCTTGATGGACGCCGAGGATAATCGCTTAATCTCGACACAGCATGGCGTATTCCGCACTAATTGCATGGATTGCCTGGACAGGACCAATATGGTGCAAAGCGAATTGTCCAAACGCATGATCACTACTTTTTTGGCCAACAAGCTCAAGGACCCAATGTACATGGAACAATTCCTCACCATGCACGCCAACTTGTGGGCCGAGAACGGTGACGCCTTGTCCAAGATCTATGCCGGCACCGGCGCGCTAAAGTCTGCATATACCCGCACCGGCAAGGTCACACTCATGAACGTCCTCAGCGACGCCGCACGCTCCGCCAATCGCTTCTACATCAACAATTTCCAAGACAAGGGCCGTCAAGAGATCATTGATCAGCTGTTGGTACGATCTGTTGACTCTACTTTATGACATTTTTGCTTAATTTCTTAATTTTTCAGGGCAAGAACCAGGGCCAACGCGCTATTGTCATCTATGATCCCATCAGTGACTCGGTTTCTCAATTGATGCAAGCGAGGTAAGGAGCAACACGACCAAGTCGCCCCATAAGCAGCCGCCAATTTCTATATTTTTTTTTGAATAGAATTCAAGATTATTCGACGCAGCAAACACTCCATGTCTTTTGTGGCACGTACAACCTCAACGGCAAGTCATTCAAAGGCGAAAAGTTGGACCCATGGCTGCTACAACATACAAAGTGTAGGTTACAAGCGCCTGAAAACATGTGTTTTCAAAATTTACCAATGTTTCTTGCAAACCACTCGCTCACACATCCTTCATTTTCTCAGGGGACACGCAATTGGACCCGGACATTTACGTCATTGGCTTTCAAGAGATTGTCGAGCTGTCACCACAGCAAGTTATGGCCACAGACGCTGAAAAGCGGTACGTTGCGATTAAAGGACGCGCATTGGAGCAATTCCAATCTCATTTTCCTTTTTTTTTTTTTATTAGAACGGTCTGGGAGCAACAGATTGAGCGCACACTGAATTCGCACCGCGGAGGTGCGTCATCCTCACGGACCAAATATGTGCTGTTGCGCTCTAATCAGCTTGTTGGCGCCGCGCTCATTATCTTTATCAAGGAGTCCCATGTTGATCATATCCGCAATGTTGAGACCGCCATCAAAAAGGTACAAAAGGGACGCGTGCGCAACAAGGGAGCGAGGAGCTTATGGATTTTTTTCCTTTTTTTTTTTTTTTTCTCTTTGCGTATAGACGGGCATGATGGGCATGGCAGGCAACAAAGGCGCGGTGGCCATCCGCATGGATTATGGCAGCACCAGCTTCTGTTTCCTAGCGGCTCACTTTGCCTCTGGCCAGTCAAATGTACCCGACAGGAATGCCGACTTCCACACAATCAATCAGGGCCTTCAATTCTCGCGTGGACGCAGCATTGACAGCCACAAGTAAGTGCACAACAGTGTGCCATGAGCTATTTGGCAAAAGGCGTGACGTAATCATTGCTGACACGCGCTTTTTTTCATTGTTTCATTTTTCCTGCAGCAACGTGATATGGGTTAGCGATTTCAATTATCGTGTGTCCCTGCCAAACGAAGAGGCACGACCATACGCGTCGCAAGGCAACATTGAGGCGTTATTGAACAAAGACCAGGTATGACAATAGCCGTGGAAACCACATCAACGTCGCGTTTGACCCATTTTTTCTATTTCCACGAAAGCTGATCCGCGAGATGAAAGATGGTAATGTGTTCCAAGGGTACCAAGAAGGTCAGATCACGTTCATGCCCACGTACAAATACGACAATGGCACGGATGTATATGATACAAGGTAAAAAAAAAATACAATTCCACGCGCCTGTGCAATGTTTTGATTCTTTTTACTAGTGAGAAACAACGCGTGCCTGGCTGGACCGATCGCATCCTGTACAAGGGCATGCGTTTGCGTCAGACTCAATACGCGCGTGCGGAATTGTTCACGTCCGATCATCGACCTGGTAAGTTTCCAATGCATTACAAGAAAATCGCGCCGTCTGAAGATCCTTCGTTTCTTTTAATTCATAGTTCTCGCTCTTTTCGAGACTGAGGTGTTCATGGTGGACCAAGCGGCCAAGTCCAAGCTGGAAAAAGACTTGTACAAGCGAAGCCTAGAGTCCATTCAGGTGCCAGCTGCGCGAACGCCGCCACCACCGGCATTACCGCGCCGCAAACCCACCTTGCCGCCCACTCCGGCATCCATCACTCCGCCCATGGCCACGCCCACGATTGCCACCCTCATAGACGTGTCGGAATTTTTTTTTTTTTTTTTTTCTTTTTTTTTTTTTTTTTTTCTTTTTTTCCTTTCAGCGACTCACCCATGTGCCATTGATAGATCCTGCACCCAGCACGGACCAAGCCAAGTGGTGGGACAATGGCACAAGCCTGCCAAAGGCCAATAGATTGCGGGCTTCTAGCAAAAACCCATTCCATGCTCAAGATACCTCCACCAATTTGCCATTGGCTGCTTCATGGTCTTCCATCCCTGTATTTTCTTCCCCGTAGCAACGTGTTTCAAGCAAAAAGATGCTCTTTTTATTTAAAAATAAAGACCCAGCCATTGAAGGCGGGCCTTTGAGAAGCCATTGGCAACGCAATTAGGCAATGGTGACCTCGACCTCGACACCAGGCTCGATGGAGATGGAGGTGATCTGCTTGACAATCTCGGAGGGCGAGTGCAAGTCGATGAGGCGCTTGTGGATGCGCATCTCGAAACGATCAAAGGTCTCGGAACCGTTACCACAGGGGGACTTGCGGGTGGTGATGCGGAGGACCTTGGTGGGAAGGCGGACGGGGCCCTTGACCTTCAATTGCTTGTCCTTGGCGCGCTGAACAAGGTCAGAAGACACCTTCTCCAAGTTGGTCACGTTGCGCGAGCTCAACGTGATGCGGATACGGTGGATCTTGGGGGCAACTTGCTCCTCGACACCAGGCTTCTCGGCAGAGTTCTTAGCGACGTAAGACATTGTAGATAATAGCAATTCTCAGCGGTGACTAAGCTACAAAAAAATAAGGGGGAAGCGAAACGCTTTAAAATTGAGGGAAAGAAGAAAAAGAAAAAGAAATCGAGAAACACAAAAGAAAAGAAAATGTTTTAAAAGGGGTACCGGAGGGTGGCTTGCGGTGAAGAAAATCGGACCGCACTGGCGGCGTTTCAATCTTCATAAAAGGAAAGGCAAAGGCGCAGGCGGCATTTTTTTTTTTTTTTTCGATTCACGTCTCTCTTTTACTTTTTTTTTTTTATTCTTTACAATGGGCAAAGTACGATCCAAGCGCAACAGCCGACGCCGCAACCGTGACAAGGCGGAAGACGAAGGTGCGCATGATACCCAACCTCAAGAACACCAAGAGCAGCAGCAAGAGCAGCAGCAGCAAGAGCACCACGACGACAATGAAGACACTTATCGCGACCCTATCATGACGGTGCAAGATCTGCACGACCAATACCAATTCCAAGCTGCCCACTATGGCGAGGTCGAGGAAAATCTTGTCGCTTACTTCAAGGGCATTGAGACAAAATTGGATGATCAGGATTTTGACTCGCCAGAAGGTAAAAAAAAAAAAAGAAAAAGAAAAAAAAGACGTTTGAATAGAATGACTTATGCACGAATTTTGTGTTGCATAGACCAGCGTCTCTTTGTGGAAAATGTGTACAGCGAAGTGGAGGGCAACGAATTGCGTCTAGCCACAAATTACTCTTGTTCATTGATTTTGGAGAAATTGCTCAAAATCTCGGATCACTTCCAGCTGCGCGTCTTTTTGGACAAGCTTGCCGGGCAGACAATCCCTCTGTTTGCGCATCGATTCGCATCCCATGTGTGTCAAACGCTTCTGACCCTTGCTGCGCTCGTTGTTGACCAGGAAGTCGCGGAAAATGTGTCTTCCGAGCGCGCCAAGCCCGGCGAATTGCCATCCATGCAACAATTGGTGCTGGACATGGCCCAGGACGTGCGCCCAATGATCGGCGGCCTCATCACACAGCAATTCGCGTCTCACGTCGTCCGTGTCATGCTTTTTGTCCTTTCCGGTAAACGCGTCGACGAAACGACCGGCCAGGGCAAGGGCAAGCTGCGTACCAAGAAATCCAGCCAATACAAGACCAGCAAGAACGACTCGCTTGCTTCGGCAAAGGATCGCAAGCCATTGCGCGTCCCAAAGGAGTTTAACACCATGTTCCGCGACCTCACACACGATCTTGCCATTGGAAGCAGCGAATCCGTCATCCGCAGCTTGTCTGGCCACAAAGTTGCAAGCCCCGTCCTTCAGGTATGTGTGTGGATAGGAAAAAAAAGAGCGCGTAAATTGAGCTCAATTCCTCAATTTCCTGTATTTCTTTTTTTAGTTGCTTTTGGAGATGCAAGGCAAAGATGAACAGGGCAAAGAGGTGCAAACCGTGCTTCTGGATCGTTTGTTGTGGGGCATTGTCACAGATCGTAAGTCAAAATAAGAAAACAGCTGTCAAAAGGTACGGAAATGCATGAAAATTCATCTTTTTTTTTTTTTTATGTTTAGCCAAACCGACCGACGAGAGCGTGGTGTCTAACCGCAATTCATGGTTCCAGACGCTTGTGCGCGACACGGTGGCGTCGCATTTGTTAGAGGTGGTGGTCAAAGTCGCGCCAGATCAAGTGTATGACGCGCTGTACAAGACGTATTTTGCCGGCAAGATGGAGCGCTTTGGCATGAACCCTGTAGCCAATTTCGTCGTGCAGCACCTCGTCACCAACGTGCGCACACCTGCACAACTCAAGGCCATGATTTCCGAAATGTCGCCCAGCGCATTCAAGAATTTGATTGTTGGCAACAAGTATGGCGTTGTTCGCAGCTTTGTCGAAGCCGCCGCCAACATCGATGCATGCCAAAAGCAAGTTGTCGACACGCTGATTCAGGCCCTCGACCTTGCCGCCGATGATCACAAAAAGGACACCATTGATTGTCTCATGCGTCTGCGAACGTGGGAAGGGTGGAATGCCATGACGCACGACGAAAAGAACAACCTGCGCCAATTCCACATCCAGGGCTCCCTCATCGTTCAGGCCATCATGAAGATGCCCGCTGACCAAAACACCATCGTCGTCAACAGGTATGTCGGCAGAAAAAAAAAAAGAGAGAGAAATTAAGATGCTTACATGTGTTTTTTTTTCTTCTTCGCCCAGCTTCCTTTCTTTGCCGCGCCAGGTCGCCTTGCGATGGTGCTACACGCCCGTCGGCTCGCGCGCGTACCAGGCCATTGTCGCGTCCGACCACGTCAGCGAAAAGATCAAGAAAAAGATCCTCAAGGACCTGCTCGGTGATTATGTCAGCCTCTCCAAGGACAAATTCGGCAGCCACATTGTTGAGGCTTGCTGGTCCGTCGCGGATATCAACATGAAGGTAGGCAAAGATAAGATGAGAAGCGATCCAATGGCTGCATTGCGTGACTGACTCGTCAACTCCACTTTTTTTTTTTTTTAGGAAAAAATTGCGCAAGAGCTGGTCAAGTACGAACACGACCTGTCTGAGCACCATCTGGGCAAGTGTATCCTATGGACATGCAAAATCGATCTGTACAAACGCCGCCACGACGACTGGGTCGAGAAAGAAAAGGGCATTGAGCGCAAAAAGGACATGTTCAAGGACATCTTGGGCACCGCACCCTCTCACAAGAAGAAGCGCGCATACGCGTCGTAATCACACTCTGTTTTCATCTTTTGCATCCACGTCATTTGTCTTCATGCATCCATTTTCTTCATCCTCCTCATCATCACGTCTCATGATTATTATCCCAGCAGCTACTCCCTGCGTACCAAATAAATTTTCTTTGCTTCCAATCTCAAATTTCCCGCCCTGATCAGCATGTTCAATGAAGAGAACGCACAAATTATCATTTTTATTACCGCATGCTGTCAACACGAAATAATTGACTCCAATTTTACACGGATCGTCATCCTGTAATCAATTACTTAGACGGCAGTCGTTTTAATTGGATTCATTTGCACGGTGCCATTACCGTATTGTATGAACAGGCAGGCAGAGTCGAGCCAGCATCATGACTGACGAACCAAAATCGAAAAAAAAAAAAAACTTTCAGAGTCTTTTCATGCCCAAGTCGCGAAGATCTCAACGTCGCGTCTCGCATGCTCGCATAGATATGATTCTGTACAAAAAAAGCAACTGCGATGATGGTATTCATAAAGCTTGTGTGATTTTTATCCTCTTTAAAACATCAAAAGGTGGTTTCAAGTTCAAGACGAAAATAAAAGAAACTAAATAGAAGCAGATTGCATAGGTCGACGAGAGGGAAGGGGAAAGCGGGTATTGGCAGAGCAGGCTTATCAAAAAAATGATACAAACGAGCAAAACAGGTCATTGAGGGCAGCGGTGGCATCTTGCACGTGCTTTTGTTCGCCCTATTCTTGATTGACATCATCATTGGCATCCAAGAGCCTATCAAAAAAATAGAATGAGAAACAAAATTTCTGTCGCAAGCTTCACGAGACGTACGCGTATTGCTTGAGGAGGATGCACTCGCCGCCATTC
Organism: Gongronella sp. w5; assembly: GCA_001650995.1. Classification (NCBI taxonomy): domain Eukaryota; kingdom Fungi; phylum Mucoromycota; class Mucoromycetes; order Mucorales; family Cunninghamellaceae; genus Gongronella; species Gongronella sp. w5. Next base: position 9,871 of record LVWK01001563.1, on the reverse strand, counting down.
TCCAGATCAATGTTGTATTGATAGAAAAATCCTTCAGAGGTGATGACCATGACCTGCGGTGTCGTGCTGCGGCAGAAAAAAAACAAATACATCAGCACCCAATGGGACCCAGCTTGGCGCGAGACCAATGTCTTTTTTTTTTTTTCCTTTGGCTTACCTGCTGAGCGCGACGAGACTGCGGACACCAGTGCTTGGCAACTTGAGTGAGGCAAAGTCCCGTGCAGGTTCCCACATTTCGGTGAGCATCTCGGGCAGGTACGAGCCCATGCTGCCTGCAATGTTCTTGCCGATATGCAGCGACGAGCGGCGCAGCATTTGCCTATGAAACGGCAAAAAAGTGATGAGCCACGGCCACGTTTCAGCACAGCCAATGAATGGATGCCACTTTACCCTACGCTGCCACTGCGGCCACGCTCCTTTTGCTGCTCTTGGTCCATGGCATTCCCAAGGCCATTGGGTGGGGCACCCGTCGACAGCTTGAAAATATGGACGGTCTCGGTGTCACTGGAAACACATAACAAGGAGCTGACTAGATTGAATGACATGGAATAGATCTTGGCGGGATACGAGCCACGTCGGAATTGGTACACTTTGTTCGCATCCGGAATCGAAAATACGCGGATCACCGTGCCCTGAAAAATAAAAGATGAAAAAAAATGCACTCTCTCTCAATCTCTCTTTTTTTTTTTGCCAATGATTATACCTTTTCGCTTGCAGTGGCCAGCAAAGTGCCGTCGGCATTCATGGTGATGTTGCTTACGGGGCTCTTATGCGCCTGGACAATGTTGACAAGCTGCAGACTGAGGGCATCAAAGATTTCAACGTCGCCTGTAGGAAAATAGGATTGCGTGGTTTGCCCGCTGGTGAAGGGCGAGCTTGAGGATGATCGCGAAGGATACGCAATGTAGCAATTCTCGCTCGATGGCGACAACGCGCAAATCGCTATTTTTTTTTTTAAAAAAAAAAAGGAAAAGATTTGTGAGCCGATGTTACACTTCTTCCTTCCCCTATTTTTCCCTTGGCAATCGCACCTTGAGGATTGGGATTCGTGTCAATGGTGTGCAGCAATTTCATGTTGCTGATGTCATACACAAAGATCTGCTCCTCGAGAACAACGATGAGGCGTCGACGATTCATCTTAACGGCCAGAATCGACGTAGGGAACGTGAGCTCGCATATGGTCGATTGTCTCTGTTTCGAGGGGGAGACGCGTGAGTAAAACTCGTGTATTCTTTTTCTTCCTTTTCTTTTTTGTACCTTTGTGTTGATAATTTGAAGGTGTCTAGTGGAAAAGGAGGGCTGCTCTCCCGACCCAACCAAGGCAACGAGCGATGTGCAAAAGAGCATTTCCACAATGCCAGTGCCGTCAGCCGCTATCAAAGAGGATGAGCTCCATCTTGTACAAAAACGTGGATTTCGTGTTTTTACCTTTGGAATAGCACTTTCCAAAAGGGTCACAATTGTATATTCTGTAGCCGTGCTTGGTGCCGACAGACACGCAGCTAAAGTCCTGATTGAAGTTGAGGAAAAGCAGGTCGTTGGTGCTCTTGTCGATATTCATTGCAGAAAAAAAAAAAAAAAGGAAGAGAGGCAGAAGAAAGAAAAGAGAGTGCCTCGTGGACCAGGTCTGCTCTTTTTGAACAATGCCGCTGCACCCCTTTTTTTAGGCATTGCCTTTCTGGGAAGCCCGGGCAAAGTGTGCCAGATCATCCCTACATCACGTTGCCTCGCCATTGCTTTTACACCAGTGTCGCTACGACATGCCGTAATATCATATCTATTGCTGCCAATGGCACCCAGCAAAAAGGGCCAGCAATGATGCTATCTGAAACAATAAAATAGGGCCCATCGCCATCATGACGCGCAAGACGTGACACAAAAGCCCCGCTGCTGCCTTTTTTGCTGCCCTGTTTTTGCTGCCCTGTTTTTTTTTGGGATGCTTCTCTTTCTTTTTTTTTCTTTCTTTTTCAAAGTAGCACTACGCCTAACCAGTTGTCACCGCGAATGAAACAGGTAAAAACTTGACCCACTTTAGATAAAAAGAGAAAAACAGAAAAGCAGAGTGACTCACACGCTTTTCTCTATAGTCTCTGGAGGACAGGTTCAAAGAGCTGGGTTTCACGCACCCTGTGCCGCTCGCAAAGGGGCTGTCCGGCGGTATGTCGCCCTTGGTAAGCAACTTTCATCAATTTGCCCTTTTTTTTTGCACTCACACGGCCTCTCTGCCAACAATTGGTACTATAATTTTTAGTGCCATTACATTGATGTTTTGCTCGATTCGTCGCAGACTGGTAAGCAAGCGAATTGAGTCGTGGCAATCGGTGCCTGACGCTCTTTTTTTATTCTTTTTAGGCAATGTGCCCTGGACAAGGTTCATCAATGGATTTGTTGCCACCCGCTCGAGTGACACCACACGTCTCAATGATAACTCCATTGTCAATCAGCACGCATACACAAAGGTACGTTGCATCAGCCTCAATCTGGGCAAAACATGCTCATCCTCACGTATTTCTTTTTTTTTTTAAAAAAAAAAAGGACAATGACAAGCGATCGCACCTTATCCACGACTTTTGCACCACAGAGATGAATTATATTGCCAGTCTGAACACTTTTTTGAAGGTATGATTTAGCAAAAAAAAAAAAAAAAAAAAAAAAAAATAAAGGAGTGTGCAACCTCATCCTTCATTTGCCACGGGGGGCTTTGCAGGTCATTGTTCACCCATTGCGCGCGAGAACCAAGGACAAGGCACGATCCATTTTAGGCGCGTACGAGTGCAATCAGATTTTTATGAATATTGACGACATTTACCAAGCCAACAAAGCGTTTGGAAACGAGTTGAAGACGTGCAAGGCTGACGCGCTTGGCGCACTCTTCAGCCAACATGTAAGCAAACGTCAACAAAATCTCCAATGGTCCGCAATCCAGTCTGATCATCTCTCTTTTTGTCTCTTTTGTACCCAGCTCGATCATTTCAAATTGTACCACCACTTTCTTGTAGGCATTGATAATGCCAAATCCTTCCACAGCAAAGAATTCCGCAACAATGTCGAATACAATAGCTTTTTGGAGGTACGTCAATGCCATTTACGCGACTTTGATGTTATTAACTTGCGTTTTGTCTTGTTACAGCGGATCAAAGAGGGTAGCCCGACCGTGTATGACTACTTGCTTTTGCCTGTGCAGCGATTGGGTCATTACAAGCTCTTTCTGCAAGGATTGCTTGACCACACACCAAAGGATCATCCCGATTTTCAACATCTCGTGAATGCGCAGCTCAAACTTGCGGCCATTGCAAGCATGCCGGACGACTATCACACCAAGCTGATCCACATCTTTCAGAGCATGCTTCAGGCCATTCAGGGGTGCCCCGTAAGCAGTAATGATTCGCCGGCACTTCGCCTTTGCTCACTTTTTTTTTTTTTTTGGATGGATGGATGGCAACACAGGCGTCTTTGATCAGTCAGCAGCGCAGCCTGATTGCAACCTTGGATGTTGTCGAATATGACGTCAACACGCTAAAGCCTGTGGCACCCATCACGCTCTTTTTATTCTCAGACAAGATCATGGCTGTACGGCGGCCGTCATTTGACGCGGATGCGCTGGATTTATGCGGGCTGTATCGTGACGCGCAGGGTGCGATCACGCCGGCCACGACGCGCAAGTCTGACATGCCGCGCCGAATCGACAAAAAGCTGAAATTCCGTGGCTGGCTCAGCCTCGGTAATGCTGACGTGTTCCATGGCCTACCAGAGATCCCGGCATCCTTCATGCTCGTCGCCACGAAGCTGTCCAACAGCCCGACAAACGCAATGGACATCGATCAAATGCTAGAAAATTATTTTCACGAGGAGCGCGTTCATCTGTTTGGCGCAATGCCCACGCCCGTGGACACAGCGCCTTATTTGGGTGCCTCATCATCCGCACATTCGGGTTTGTCGACCAGCAGCACGCACGCAGCACACCGCAAGTCGTCGCCACCCGGATTTTTCAGAAACACGGCATCTTTTGCTGCAGCTTCCTCATTTATTCAGCAATTCGGACACGCAAAAATGACACGTCGATGCCAAGGTAAGAATAGGATATGCGAATTACGGAGCAACATGGCAGAGCAACATGAACAAGAGCAAAAGAAAAAAAAAGAAAGAAAGCATCGCTTATCATATTTCTTCTTTTAGGCTCAAATTTTAAATACCTAGGATGGCAGGACCACCATTTCTACATCAACCAGCACGAATTGGCCATGTACCACACTGTTCACAACAAGGTATGCCTCAATTTTTTCTTTTTCATGGCTGGTTGACCTTTTTTTTTTTTTTTTTGATATCAAGAACGACACTGCTTTGTTGTTAATCAGCGAGAAATCGGATTTCAATGCTATTTTGCAGTCCACCTACACCTTGCCACCCACGCTTCTCATTGTTGCCCCTGCAGAGACCTTTGGTTATGTGTAAGTTTTAACATTGAATTGCAATTTTGCTTTTTGGCGGCCAAATGAAGTACCACGTACCAACACGCACTGTTTTATGCATACAGATTGAGCGCCAAGAGCCAGCACCCTGTTCAATCCTCGTTCAATGAGGCTTTGCACGAGCCTGATCTTTCCGAAATCCCAATCATCGATGATCACGACTTGGCCGAGCAATTGCTTTGCAATGGTAAGCCATCTTTTCGTTGACCCATGCTGTCCATCTTACTTTTTTTTTTCCTCTCATTATAGTGGTTGAATGTGAGCATGTTCAAGCTGGTCTTGGTCAAAATCTGGGTCTTGGCCTTTACAACACTCTGTCGCCCTCACCATCGTCATCCAGCAAGTCCGTCCGCGACACGATCAAGCAATTGAATCGGCGAAAGAGCTTCAGTGCCATCAATCGGCTAATCAGCGGCACTGTTCAGGCTACAGGCCACCTCGTCAAGCCCCCATCGCCCAATCGTCATTCTCAGCAGCAGCAGCAGCATTATGCGCAGCAACGACCACGCAGCGCGTCGTACTACCTGGATCCCCTGTCGTCCATCTCGACAACTTCTTCCTCCTCCTCATCCTCGACCACACTGCCGGATGAGCTGAATTCGCTCTTTAGCAATAAGCGCCCTGTCGCAAGTAGCAACAGCTCCGAGGTCGACTCGCTCACGCCAACATCCAGCTTTTTAAATTATCGTGCGTCTATCCTCACACAACGTTCATCAATGGAGAAGCTTGCACACAAACGCAGCTCTGCTTCGCTCGGTAAAAAAAAAAAAAAAAAAAAACTTCAATTGCCTGGGCATACCTCTGATGATGATGATTTTTCGTGAATAGTGCCCTTGTCACGCCCGCCTGAGCACACCGTCAGCAGCTCCATCCGTCCAAGCGTGCATCCGTCCCAAACCATGTCTTATGACATCAAGGTAAGCAAAAAAAAAAAAAAAAAAAAAAAAGGACCGGAAAAAAAAAAAAAAAAAAAAAAAAAAATAGGCACGGGCGAGCAAAAAAAAAATACCCCGTCTTGAAGACTGACAATTCCTTTTTTTTTTTGTGACCAGTCGACGCAGCACGTGCGTCTAAAGGCAAACGACGGCATTGAGAATCGCGTAAAGCAATTATGCAATAATCTGGCCCAAGGTTCATCGGCCTCTGCAACACGATTTGGACACGCAGAGGAAATCAGCCCCCATTTTGCGGCGTATTTGGGCGCGTCGTCATCGGCATCGCTGATTGGCGCAAACACAGGCAGCAGCAGCAATGCTCGCACATTTTCTCTTGCACAAGACAATGTCGATCCGATGGTAAGCTTTGAATTAGCCATACAGTCTGTGAATGCTGATTTTTGTCTTGAAACAGGTTTCAAAATCAATGACCATGATGAAGATGAAGCAGCCTCCAAAGACTCCAAGCCCTGTATCACTTGCTTCGCTATCAGGAGGGTCACCGTCGCCGCCTGCTGCGTACGAACGCTTGGGTGTTGAGGTTGATCAGCTAAAATCGGACTTTGACAAGCGCCTAGGGCAAGTCGTGCAGGATTATGAACAAAGCAGTCAAATTGTTCATCAATTGCAGCAAGACATACGCATGGTAAGGCCCCAACAAAGGCAACTGGCGATATTTACAATGATTCATGGTTTTTTTTATTTGATTCACAGAAAGATGAGGAAATAATGCGGCTACGCGAAAAATACGACAATAGCATCAAAGATAACAACCTGCTCTATGAGGTACTGCACTATTTGACACGATTTGGGCACGTGCTGATATACTGGGCGCGTTTTTTTTTTTGATAGGCGTTCAAAAATGAGCTGGAACAACTCATCGCCCTCACGTCGGGTGGCTCAAATGTTGGCGACGGATTGGCAACGACAGAGCCAAGCACGAGCGACCAAGACAGCCCGCGTCCATCACACCCCTCCCCAGAGGCACAGCTGCACAAAAAGCTCGAAATGACAATCAAGGAACGCAATCAATGGCACCAGACGGCATGGTAAGGGGAATCTGGTGGTTTAATAGAAATACTTATGAACAAGGACTCAATTGATTCCATTGACATCAACGAAAATGACAGAAAATGACAACTTTTCTTATTTTTCTTTTTTTTTTTACATATTGTTTACTCTTTTTCTCTTACTTTTTTCTTTTAGTCAACTTGCGCGTGAGCTGCAAGACATCGCTAAAAGTGATAGCATACGTTCTACTGGAATAAGACGCAAGCCTGTCGACACCAATACAACTGCTAACACGTCTGCCAAATGATATATATTCTTTTGCTTTTACCCTCTATCATATATTTTTAAATTAAACGATACCCCTCAATGCCCATAGACAATTTTGCTGCCAGTACCTACTGTAGGAGTACTATGATAATGTACCGTAGTACACTTGCAACGCCAGATTTAAAATTTCAACTCCATTTTTCTCTGGAAGGAACAAAGTTACCCACTGCAGGTTTGCGGGGACAAAAGATGCAGAATTTGATTCTCTGTCAAATGAGATCAGTTTCACTGGACTGTGACCAAAACTGGCCGAGAAATTCAAGTTTCTAAAATTTGACTTCAATCCCTTTTTTCTCGCAATCCGTCAAGTCAACCCCCGACTTTTATTGCAGATTTGCTTATAAAGAAGAGGTCAATGCATCTAATAAGATGACTCTTAAGGCGCTAATGTGTAGGTAGCCAAACGGATTTGGATTTTCTGGTTGAGCTTGACCCTCTCAAGCGGGGAACCTTCCAGATGCATTTTGACCTGACCAGCAACTTTTTTCCAAAACTCAAAAAATCACCACCAAGTAAAGACTCGTCGCAACGCCACAAAACTTTCCCAACTAAAGGATTTAGCCCCTCTCTTTTCAGAGAAAAATTAAAACCCCAAAGTCAAACAGCTGGTTCCGCGAACGACTTGACATTGCTGAAAATTTGGCTGTAGCGCGTTTTTTTAAAATTATTTTGCGGTGAAATCGTGCATCAATCACCGCGAAAATTTACCAAGTGATCGATGCGCGCCTCTTTTTCAAGAAAAACTTGCAAACCGGAAGTCGACCGGGCCGTTGTCTAGGCAATCGCCAATTTCACGAAAATGTGCAAATTTAATCTGAAAGCCAATAAAACAAAGGTTGGATCATTGCCAAAGCAGTGCCAGACCGCCAGTTGGTCATTAACGCGTGGTCATTTTCAAAAATCATTAAAAACCAGAGACCAGCCGGTCGAGTTGTCGACAATTTGCCAATTTTTCAACGATTTTCACAATTCGAATTTTAAAATCCACAAACCTTGCTTGGATCATCTCTCCAAACCTTTTCACTAGGCCATTTTGTCGTGTTTTTTTCAACATGGTATTGAAAAGCAGCGGTTAGTTGAGTCACTGTGCAGATGAATTCAAAATATCGATATTTTCACAAATTCAGCGGTGGTTCTCGAAATACTGTATTTAGTGGACCGGATAAAATTGGCACCATTCAAAAGAGACACACTCGGACGTCATTTCCAGCATGTTTGTTCAACCAATGCACGAACTTTCTAGGCTTGTGAAAGCCGCTCAAACATGTCAAAAATTTTGAACCTCGATGTTCTCGACAACGTATTGGATAACACTGGACGTTTTTTACATGTCAAAGGCACCTGCTGATTCCCTTCTGAATGAGACCGGTTTCATCAAGGTATAGCTAAAACTCGCAGAGAAAATCCACTTTTTCATCTTGAATTTTGCTCGCCATCTGCTCGATAACGGTCTAATAAACCTTTGATTTTTATTCCAGTTTTACTAACAAACAGGGTGCAAAGCATCTAATGGGATGGCTTACAGTGCGCTAGCTTGGATTTTAACTTTTTGGATCGGTCGTTTCACCGGGCTGCAGGTCACAACTCAACGCACAAAAATGTGCAAAAATAAAAAAAATAAAAAAATAAAAATTCCATGCAATCCACGCACCATAATTTGGAAGTCTCAAACCTTAAATTTTTGAAAAAAAATTGCACCAAAGTAGGCATTTTTTCAGTCGATCGGCGTTTCATGCGTCACACTTTGGGCAATTTTATTACTTTGCGGAGACGTGCCATTTTGTGTACCAGCATAACGCTCCGCTCACCCATACTTAGTCTCGCTTCGCTCGACGAAAGCGTGGCGTCTGTTTGAGAGACGTGGCTCGCCAGAGCCAGCGGCTCGAGAACAAAAAAGGAAGAAAAGAAATAGCGTGGTGATACAAAGATGAGGGTTTCGCTCCGCTCACCCGTACTTAGTCTCGCTTCGCTCGACAAAAGCGTGGTGCATACAAAATATGACTGTTTCGCTTCGCTCACCCAGGTACATGGTTATTCGCTTCGCGAATAACAGGAAGAACGAACAAGCATAGATGGGAGATTAACGGCATTCTAACAGTATCATAATCTTAGGCCATTCTAACAGTATCCTAAACGATATGACTGAGCCCTAAATGGGTCCTAAACAATATGACTGAGCCCTAAAGGGGATCCTAAACAATATGACTGAGCCCTAAAGGGGGTCCTAAACAATATGACTGAGCCCTAAAGGGGGTCCTAAACAATATGACTGAGCCCTAAAGGGGGTCCTAAACAATATGACTGAGCCCTAAAGGGGGTCCTAAACAATATGACTGAGCCCTAAAGGGGGTCCTAAACAATATGACTGAGCCCTAAAGGGGGTCCTAAACAATATGACTGAGCCCTAAAGGGGATCCTAAACAATATGACTGAGCCCTAAAGGGGATCCTAAACAATATGACTGAGCCCTAAAGGGGATCCTAAACAATATGACTGAGCCCTAAAGGGGATCCTAAACAATATGACTGAGCCCTAAAGGGGATCCTAAACAATATGACTGAGCCCTAAAGGGGATCCTAAACAATATGACTGAGCCCTAAAGGGGATCCTAAACAATATGACTGAGCCCTAAAGGGGATCCTAAACAATATGACTGAGCCCTAAAGGGGTCCTAAACAAAAATGACTAAACCCTAAGGGGGTCCTAAACGATAAGACAGAACCCTAAAAGTGTCCTAATCGATTTGACTGATCCCTAAAGGTGACCTAAACGATATGACTAAACCATAAAGAAGTCCTAACGGACCAATACCCTAATCCCTAAGATACCCTGAACCAAGCTGACAGTATACACACATTAGCGAACGGGTAAGCGAACCGAAGGGAAGCGCAACGATATATGATCTGAGTTGATATTAGGCAGACAAGACAGCGATCCAAAGTTATAGGCTTAGGTAACGAGTCACCAGATACGGCTGAATATATAGGAATCAGCTAAGGGAATAGGATTCACAGTCTAGAGTCTAGCCGTAATGTAATAACGACCGAGAGAGGATTTAGCGAGAAGGGTATAAGGGTTTAGGATTCAGAGTATAGGCTTTAGGGTTTAGGGTTTAGGGTTTAGGGTTTA
>KV441980.1:4407-24273 GCA_001650995.1 Gongronella sp. w5 | reverse complement strand
GCGGGTCCATTCAAAAATTCGTGATCACGCACCAGTGTGGAGTATCCACTCAACACGTCAACACGCATTTACATGGCAACATTGACGTGCCCTTGCTCTTTTTTTGCTATTTTGCAACAATAAAAAGGCGTTACTCGACGCTGGCACCGACTAAAGATTGCTCCGGGCCCATTCAAAAATTCGTGATCACGCATCAATGTGGAGTACCCACTCAACACTCATTTAACTGGCAGCGCTGCCGCGACATTGCTCGTTTTTTGCTTTTACACAACAATAAAAAGGTATTACTCGACGCTGGTACCGGCTCAAGATTGCGGCGGCAGGTCATTCAAAAATTCGTGATCACGCACCAATGTGGAGTATCCACTCAACACGTCAACACGTGTTTCCATGGCAGCATTACCGTGACATTGCTCGTTTTTTGCTTTTTCGCAACAATAAAAAGGCATTATTCAACGCTGCATCGGCTCAAGATTGCTGCGGGTCCATTCACAAATTCGTGATCACGCATCAATGTGGAGTATCCACTCAACACTGTAAGTGATCACGTACAAATGTGGAGTACCCACTCAACATTGCCAAACTTGTTGCTGCTGCATGCATTGGTACCATTACATGCCTACAGTGGCCCCATTGACGTTTGACAAATGTAGGGGATGTTTATCAAAAAGTGGCTCGGAGCACCCGGAGCATCCCTTGAGGACAAGTGCTCCAGACCCCTAAGTTGGCGGGCGGAGGTCTAAAAGTTATGCATGTGAGGTGCACATGGGGGTGTATTTTGGCAAGAATCACGGCGTGTTCAAACTCACGCGTTGTTCAGGTACGTACCTGTTGCACGGGCATGAAGGGCGGGCATATTTGAATCTCAGAACGCGCCAAAAATTGGGGCAGGTTTTCATGGAGGAACATTTTTTTTATTCTGGCCTCTTGATTCGTGGAAAAGAGGGTAACGCGTCGTTCCGGGGAGTGTATTTACAGATATGGCACAGAAGGTTGGAGTGAAAATACTAGCTACAAGAGCGGGCAATGGGAAAGGAGAAGGAAAAAGAGTGATTAGAGTGATTTTTTTTTTTTTTTTTTTCTGCAGTAGCCCGCGGAAAATGTTGATATATTTGCATAGTGCCAGATTGCTTACTGGCTATCAGGGGTGGCAATGTCGTGTGTCGTCGACCGATTGAGGTCGCTGGGCAGCGTGACTTGGGTGTCCGAGGGTGAAACGAAGCAAATGACGGCATCACCATGAGTGTCCCCGTCCATGCGCGACGATGCATGGTCCTGGCGGGTGGTGACCGTGGGTTTGTGGACCTCGGTGGCGTCGTCGTCGTCCATGCTAATGGTCACAAACGCGCCTTGCCAGAGACTGTGCACGGGATTGGACGGCGGCGAGTGGGAGCGCGCAGGGGATTCGGCGCTATTGGTCTTGGCGGGCACCGGAGCCTCATTGTGAAGGTTCTTGAACACGACCGGTTTGGTGACCTCAGCGACACTAGCGTCGGACGCGTCCTTGAATTGGCAAATATCGTCCGAATTTTGACTTTTGTCGCCGCGTTGGCGATTTTCGTCGGCATTTGCGTGTTCAACGGTGACGCTGAAGCGGTCGAAAGGAGAGGGCGACGTGTGCGTTGCCGTGGTGTCGTTCGGGGTCTTGGGGGGCACGATTGGGGGCGTGTTTGTCGCGCCCGAGGCCACAAGGTCCGTTTCCATTTCCATGTCCACGCAATAAGCGTCTGCAGTGTGCGGCTCAGGCGACACGATGTCGGCAGTGGCATTGACAACAGTAGGATCCTTTGCGCGTGCAGCCGCCGCGTCGACAAATGCAGCGATGACGTTCTTGTCGGTGTCGTGGGTCGAGCCGAGGGTTTCCAGCACATGGAGTTGATGTTTCAGCACTTGGATGTCCATCAGATGTTTTTTCTGTTCTTCGAGAAGCGCGATCTTTTGCTGTTCGTGGAAGCGGCGCAGGATGGCGCGCTTGACGTGCGTGCGCTGGTAGAATTGGCCAAGGCGACTGAAAAAGCGGCAAGTGACGCGCGACTTGCTCTGTTTCTTGGCAATCTTGCTCACCGCGTACACAATGTGGTGGCACACCGTCTCGCCCTGGAGCACGTCGACGCCATGGGTCTTGATCAGGCGCGACACAAGCAAAGCCGGGTCGTACCACGCCTGCGGCGTCACGTCTGCAAACGCAGGCGAAATATGGTACGCGTTGCATTCGTCGACAGACAGAACCAGGTCCACACGACCACCAGAGTGCACAAGTGCGGCTGTCATGGTTAAAAACGAGACAAGAGACGACGAAAAAGAGCAGTAAACAAAGAAAAAGAGGAAAGAAAAAGAAAAAAAGGCGAAAGAAACAGGTTTGCACGACCGCACGCGACGAAACGTGCCTTTTTTGACCACCTACATTTAAACCCCCGCCCGCGAGAGGCATAAAAGGTGGGCAGACCATCCATTTTTTTTTTTTTTTGCCTTTTTCTCTCCATTGTTCCATTTTTTCCTCTGCGATTCAGCTTCATGAACCCGGTCACCAGCATTTCCAAGGCGATCCAGGCCACGTTTTATAGCGTGGGCCTGTTTGGGTAGGACGCTGCGACAAACTTGGTTGAGAAGCAGGCGATTCACACTTTTTTTCTTCTTTCTTTTGCAAGGCTGGCCGGCTTGTTGCAGACGATCCAGGTGCCGTCCATGGTGCTTGCCCCCTTTGCGCCCAAGCTGCTGGTGCGGATCAACTCGTACTTGATCGGCCTTGTGTGGAAAACTATGCAGGTAAGATAGTCAATGCGCAAAAATAGAGAAAAACAGAGCATTCACACTTTTTTTTTTATTTTATTCTTTTTTTTGTGCGCTGCGCAGTACATTTTTGAGGTAAGAGGGAATGGATGGCAGGTGGGGCAAGGGTGTGTGCGGTCACATGGCGCTCAATTGTCTTTTTTTGGGTGTGTCATTAGGATCGCAAACAGGCGCACATCACGTTTTCTGGTGATCCGCTGCCGGTGGGCGAGTCAGCGCTGGTGATCAGCAACCACCGCTCGTGGACGGACCTGTACATGATCCATTCCGTGGCCATCCGGCAGGACATGCTGCACAATTGCAAAGTAAAAACAAAAAAAGCGAAAAAAACCATGGCTCATTGGTTTATCCCTAGTACTTTGTCAAGGATTCGATCAAGTGGTTGCCCTTTTTTGGCTGGGGCATGTGGGTAATGACTTTTTTTGTGTCAAATGGTGTATGGATCGCGTTTTCTGACGACGTTTTATCAGCTTGCAGGCTTTATGTTTGTGCGTCGCAATTGGCTGCAGGACCAGGACAAGATCAATCGCACATTCAGGTCGATCAAGGAGTTGCAGACGCCCGCGTGGATCATCAATTACGTCGAAGGCTCGCGCTTTACGGCGGAAAAGTCGGCTCAGGTAAGAAAAAAAAAGAATGGAAATGATGAAAAAAAAAAGAAAAACAAGTGACCTCATGTCAATTTTTATAAAGTGCCAGGCATTTGCGCGCGAGCGCGGATATGTTGCGACGCAGCATGTGCTGTTGCCGCGGACAAAGGGGTTCACTACGTGTGTGCATGAATTCCGACATTCGCACGTGAAGCATGTGTACGATTTGACGATTGCGTACCGTCACGATGTTCCCGACGCGCCATTCAATGAGGCGCCCAACATGGTGCGTGTGCACACGGCACCTCTATGGCCCGAATACCAATTCCATGTGCATGTCCGCCGATTCGCGATTGACGACCTGCCACGCGACGACGCGGCCATTGGCGCGTGGCTGCGCGACCGGTTTGTCGAAAAGGACTCGTTCATGGACAAGCTGCGCACCGGCTGGACCAATGCGCTCGATGTGCCCGTGCGCAACACCTCCTCCATTGATTAGAGCGCCACCCCCCTTTTTTTTCCTCAATAGACTGCATTTTTTTTCGAAAAGAAAGCGTGCCTTTTTTTTTTTTTTTTTAGCGAATTGGCAGGGATGCGCGGGGTTTAGATTACCACAATGGGCAATTGATGTGTGGGGAGCCCAAAAAAAGCGTGTATATTGTTGGCAACACTTCTTTCTCTTTTTCACCTTTTTAACGTTTTCTCCGCTGTTTTTTGATGACGAGTCTGACGCGGTTTGACACTGGGCACGAGGATCTTGTGCACGGGGTAGCGTACGATTATTATGGCAAGCGGTTGGCGACGTGCTCGTCGGATCAGCGGCTCAAGGTGTGGGATTTCGTCGAGTCGCAAGATGCCGGGCGGTGGGAGCTGAATGACGCGTGGAAGGGTCACGATGCATCGATCATGAAGGCCGTATGGGCGCCTGCCGAGTATGGTCAAATCATCGCCTCCTGCTCTTTTGACAAATCCGTCAAGATTTGGGAGGAACAGCCTGTCGGTAAGTCCCCAATTCGTGGAATTGGACCCCTCTCTTCTCTACAGCAACTGACAACGACTTTTCTTTTCTTTTTTCTTTTTTCTTTTTTTAAAAAAAGAGCCAAAAAACTCACAACGCCGGTGGGCGGAGCGATTCCGTCTTGTGGAATCCAAGGGTGCCGTGCTGGACATTGCTTTTTCGCCCATACAAGGCGCCCTGCGTTTGGTAAGACCCATTGGGGGTCCATTGGGAACCAATTGGGCACAATTGGAAGCGAAAATGCTCAATTTTCAAAATTGGAAGCGAAAATGCTCAATTTTCCATTTTTTTTTTTTTTTTTTTTTTTTCATCAAATTAGGCGACATGTTCGACAGAAGGGATTATCCGCATATACGAAGCGCTTGAGCCGACGAATTTGTCACAATGGTCGCAAATGGAGGAATTCACGATTCATATGAACAAGGACAGCGCGCCAATTAGTGTTGCGTCGCCGTCAGTCAACCAATTGGTGCCTACGACGTCGTTGCTTTCGCAGCAGCAGCAATTGCAGCAGCAGCAGCAGGAATACCAGCAGCAATTGTTGCACCAGATACAACAGCAGGGTGGGCACGCGTCAGGGGCGCTTATCGCTAGCACGGACGCGGCCGCCACCTCCGCACAGCCATTGCCGCCGCATGTCGCTTCGCTCAATCAGCAACAGCAGCAACAACACGCGAATCAAGCGAGTCACGCGATTCACGCGTCTTCACAGCAAGCCATGCCGCCCTCGTCATCGTACGCGTCCAATGGCGATGGCCACGACGAGCTTGCCGTTGCGGCGTCCGCGCTGCCCATGGCCGGGTCGCCTGCACACGACGAACATCATGCCGAACACGACGCGACCATGGCGACAACAGGGAGCCATGGCACCGCACGGCCTCCGCATTTGGGCAATTTGTCCCCGTCCAACTTTTCTGCCATGGCAACGCGCACACCGGGATCCAGCTCAAGCGGCGCAAGCAGCTATACGGACGCATCGCAAGTCAACACGACACCAGGCATGCCACCGCTCGTGTTCCCGCCAAATCCCCTCACCACCATGCTCCCTGCCAGCGCACCCATGGAAACTCGCCAGCCATTGGACCTCGATTGCGCTTACTGCATCGATTGGTGCCCAAACCGAATAGCCACACCAATGATGATTGTCGGCACTGGCAAGGAATTCGGCGCAAAGGTATTTTTTTTTTTAAAAAAAAAAAAACCGAGGAAAACGGGTGCTGACGCGCTTTTTCTTTTTTTTTTCTTTTTTTTTTCGCCCAACGGAAGATTTTCAGGCACGATGGCAACAACCGATGGTATCCTGGTGAGGTGCTTGCAGGTCACACGGATCAGGTCAATGATGTCAGCTGGGCGCCAAGCATGGGAAGGTGCGCTTTCGTGAAAAAAAAAGAAAAAAAAATTGGGGCGCACGACGACCGCAGCGTGCTTATCAATTTTTTTTTTCAGGAGTTACCAATTGATAGCGACAGCGTGCCGTGATCATTATGTGCGGATATACAAGTTGACCGCGGCTGCGCCCGTGCGCGCTGGTGCCGCGGCGCCCAAAGCAAAGCCTTCCACCACACGCGGCTATACCGTCGAGCTCATCGCCGCTTTCAAGCAACACGATGCCGAGGTAAGTGCTCCCCCCCCCCAAAAAAAAGACGAGAATGGCACATGAATCGCCCCTGACCCATTTTTTTTTTTAATCATGATCAAAGGTTTGGCGCGTAGAATGGAACATCACAGGCACCATTCTTTCTTCAAGCGGCGCCGACGGCACGGTGCGGCTCTGGCGCACGGGTTACGACCGCGTATGGCGCCAGGCGGCCGTGATCAACACGGAGCAAAAGCATCGAACGTAGAAAAATCACTCCATTAGCCAAATTTTCCCTTTGTCCAACACCATACCACACATTTTTGATTAAAAAGGAATCTCGTGCATCCAATTGGGATGAAAACACGTTAGAAAAAAAGTCATATGGGCCAATGGAGGGAGAAATACTCGTTTTTAGATTTTTGTTGGGGATTTTTGTTGGGCAAATCGCGAGAAAAAAAAAAAAAGGAAAAAGACACAGAATACAAAATTAAAAAAAAAGGGTTCTAATTGTTGCCAAAGAAGCGGGTAAGGATACTAAGATAGTGAGAGGCGATCTGATCTCTATCGTTTTGATAAATCGTCATCATGGTGCCCATGGCCAGCATAAACAACAGGGTATCTCCATGCGGCACGTTTTTGACGTGGCCATTCTTGACCATGGTGCGCCACCAGCCCTCCATGGCGCGCGTCAGGCAGTACAAACCCAATTCTGTCGCGAAAAAAAGGTTAAAACCGTGTTTTTTTTTTTTTGTGGCGGATTGTATTTCTGCCTTTTTCTTACCCAATTGACGACCCTGTGCCTCAAACATAACCATGGCACCGCCGACCAGGCCGGGAGACAGGTAGATCCAGTGGCGTTCCTTGCCAATAATGGGGCGCAGCGCGCAAGGCGCGGCAAAGCCCATGGCCACGTACATGGCCAAAAAGAACGATGAACGCGTGCACGATTTGGCAAATTTGCGCATCACCGTCTTGGGACTAGTAAAATAAAAAAGTGAAAGAAAGAAATAAGCTAACATTGTTCACGAAAAGCGCGCGACACGTCTGACACGTCTTTTTTTTTTTTTCTCTATTCCTTATTGCGACTTACTCCTTTTTGAGGTGATTGTAGCGGAAGACGAGGGTCATGATCTACCACGAAAAAAAAAGAGCCATTAATCAATGTTTCCCCTTTTTTTGAATATTTTTCTATTTCTTATCGTTTTCTTACGACATTGAGGGGCACATAGAGGTTGAGAGCGCGTCCATATTCATCGCGGAAAAGGGTGAGCTTGTGACGCGTGCAATTGGCGTCGAGCGGGTGTTGCAGGGCACAGACAGTGTAGTGGTGGCGAATGCCTGGCGGGATGAGGTTGGCGATGTTTGGGCTGATCTTTTCGGCGACGTACTGGCGCGAAGTGGTGTCCAATGGCACCTTGAATGGAAGATCGGGGTCGTCGAGGCTCATGCGCGCCATGGTGGTGTTAATGACCTGCGTGAGAGGGAAGGCCATGGAGCCAAAGTCGCCCTTCCAGCCCGAATGCTGGAGCAAAAACGAGTGGTACGACTTGGGCAATGTTTCTGGGTGGAAAAGGAACGAGTAGATGATCTGCATATTGGCAAGCATCATGACGAGCACGCCTCCATGTCGTTCGAGGAGCTTCGCGGCACGATCTTCCCAAGTGTCGTTCAAACGCGACACGGTCGTGTTGTTGTCCTCCTTGAGCTTGTCATACACGAGTCGCCGCTTGCGCTGCCTGTCCTTGGCCCATTTGGCCATTGCCCACGCGCCGCTGAATTGCAGACTGCGCGTCAGCAAATACAGCATGATCGATTGACGACGGCGCCGATCCGGATCGATGACCAGCGACAACCCTGCCACTGCACCAGCAACAAACGAATTGAGCCGGTCCGATTGCTCGTCCACCGTGCCACGCATGCGTCGCATCAAGCACAAGATTCCCTTGTAACTGCTCAGGAACGTGCTCAAGAAAAGCGCAAAAAGAGCCGTGTCCCTGCCAAATAACAAAAAAAAAAAGAGAAAAACACACGAAAAATGAGCGATTCTGCGCATGAAACACGTCGTATTGTCATCCGCAAGCTCACCTGCCAGCCAATCGTTTCAGCGTGCTAGGCCTGTCCCACGAAACAAAAAAAGATGTGTGAGACGTGTGAGAAAAAAAAAAAAAAAAAAAAAAAAAAAAAAAAAAAACGACAAAACGCGTGTTTTTGTGTGGTCCAGAGGGTCCTACTTTTTAAAAACCTTGCCAGAGACGAGCAGTGGCACGACACCCAAAAGATACTTTAGACCAAACGCGACAGTGTAGGCCTTGATGAATCCACGCGTGCAATTTTGTGTGCACGTCTTGCCTTCATGCTTGCAAAAGTGCGACACGGGCGCCTGGCTCATTTCCAAATTGAGGCGACTGAGGTTTTGACTGAAGAAAAAAAAAAAGCGGGTGAGTACGCCAAAGTGGTAAAAAGCGACGCGTCTTTGTGCCTTTTTTTTCAATTTTCCCCCTCGTTTTTGGCGTGTTTGGCGTTCTTTTGCAAGTTTACCTGCTCAGGCGCTTCAGTCGTTCCTGGAACGACCGGATCGAGCGCAAGACAGCCTCGGTCTCCTTGTCGGTCAGCAGCTTTGACACAATTTGGGCCAGGCTTTCTATAAAATTCTCATAGTACGAGGGTGGAATAGCGTCGGCCATAGATAAAAAAAAAAAAAAGAGGAGGGACGAGAGAGGAAAGAAAAAAAAAAGAGTGAAAGAAAAGCTGGGGAGCCAGAAAAGAAGGGGAGGGGGGGGGAGAGTTGATAGGGGGGATGAGGAGGGCGTAGCAATTCAATTCACATTTTAAATCTTGGGGAATCACATGGGCCAGCGGGTCTCCAAACTTGGGATGCAGGTCCCCCCCGCTTGGCCATGGCGGTGCCTGTGGCGCCCCCCAAATAAATTGCAGGCCTTTTTGTCATGCTTTTTTGACAGAAAGGCTTTGTCAAGACGCCTCAAAGGGAAGGGAATGTTATCGACAGGTCCGTGCGACACATGTCACCCGAGCGCGCCCAACACCAACAAAAACATCAAAAACAACAAAAAACAACCCACTTGTCCCAGCGTTTCTTGTCACACACTCTGGGGTAAAAGAAAACGAAAAAAGAGCGTGACCCGGTCTTTTTGTGATTTGTGATTTACCCCACACACGAAAAAAAGCCAGCACTGTCTCTATTTCTTTTCTTGTTTTTGGAGCGCAGACCCATTGTCAAAAAAAAAAAAAAAAGAGAGAAAGCACATGCCAAAATGATGGATTTTATGACGATTTTGTATTTTAAAACTTGAATTCCTTTTCCTTGCGTGACGAGCGCTCCTGTTTCTTTTTCTTGGCACGCGAGGCATGCTCTGCAACCATGTCGGACAGATCCTCGCCACCTGCGCCGGGTTGTTTTGCGGCTTGTTGCTCGTTGTACTTTGCGCGCAGCGTGGATTCATCGAGGCCGGCCTCCAGCTCGCTCGGATCAAAGGTCACATCGACTTCGTCGCGCTTACGCTTGTAGATACGGCCCGTGGTGGGTGCAATCTCGGGCTTGTCGATATTGCTGACATTGTAACCGTGTTGTGAGCCCATGAGACCCGACACGCTCTTGTCCGTCTCCTGGAGCACCTGGTAAAGCTGCTTGGGCGGCTCATTGGCTGCCGCAGGGCGTCGCTCCTTGCGCAATTCCACCGTCGCAGGCGTCTCCAAGCCGCCCATGGTCGAAACAGAGGCCATGCCGGACGGCGTGACAAGGCCGTCAGCCGCAGCAGCCTCCGGCTCTTCCTCTTCCTCCTTGTTTGCTTCTTCTTCCTGCTCCATCTCCTCGACCTCCTCGCCTTCGGATTCCTCCTCGGATTCTTTTACAAAAAAAAAAAAAAAGCGGAAAAATGAGCAAAAAATGCAAAAAAAGGAACAATGGGGGGGGGGTTTTTTTTTTTTACCTTCTTCGTCGGACTCGAGTTCGCCAAAGAGTGTCTTGTCGATGGGCTGGGCCTGGTAATTTGGCTGGTTGTTGTTTTCCTCGAGGACGCCGTAAACATCGCCATAAAGGGGTCTGTTCATCTCGTCGACGGGCGGGCGACCCCAACCGCCCGGGTGGTAGCCCCATTGCGCACCGTCGGGGATGGGCGCATTGAGGCCGGGGATCTTGAGCGTCGGGTAACTTGGCGGCGGACCGTAGCGCTGCATATTGATGAGCCAGGGTGGTGGTGCGAGCGGTGGCATGTTCAATGCCTCCTTGAGGTCCTCGGACAAGACACCCGGGTTCTTTTCCTGCATGCGCACCTCGTTCTCCTTGCCCTCGTAGTACATTTCACCGTGGATCGTGCAATGGCCACGCGTCTGGAAACGGAAAAACGCGTCGTGCAACTTTTGGTAGTCCACATCCAATCGACCCATCTTGGGCTGCACCTTTTGTCGCATCTTGGTCTTCATGCTCGAGTCATCCTCCTTTTCGCGTACCGCGTCGCGCATCTCCATGATGCCCGTGTCCTTGATGAAATCTGAAAAAAATGGAAGATAAATGGAAGAAAAAATGAGAAAAAAAGGCCCATTTTTTGCCCAATTGCCTCTTACCTGGCAGCTCAAAGGGCGGCTTCTCAATGCCGCGCTTGTTTTGAAGGTATTTGCGCTTTTGATTCCAATGGATGGGCACAGGCACTGTGTTGCGATACGATTTGAGCGCGACAAGCAGCTCGGGATCTTGCGAATTGGCATCCCACCACTAAATTTTCAAGAAAAAAAAGAATGAATTCGAGGCATTTCATGATCCTTTTTTTTTTGGGGGAGGGAGGAGGGCCTTACGTCGACGACTTCGGGGCGTGTGACCTTTTGCTTGAGCGCAGCAACACTTATCCGCAGAAGCTGCTTTGCTTTTTTCTTGGACATGGCGGCTTCATCATTTTCGTCGTCCTTGTCAGAGGCATTGGCGTCGTTTTCGTCGTTGTCGTCATGCTGCTGGCCATCGGCAATGGTCACGTTGGCGTCCTCGTCGTCCGAATCGCGGGGTCCTTCTTGGAAATGCTTGATGATGTGCGACAATGCATCGACCGTCGAGTCGTCCAGGCCTGTTTCTTGCTTAATTGCATCCGCACTCATCGGCTTGACCACATACTCGATTTCGACGCCGTCCACGGCATCTTGCTCCTTTTCGTATTGATCGTATTGCTTTTGTTTCTCCTATTTTTTAAAGAAACACAAAGGATGAGGTCGATCCGTCGCATCAATTCATGTTTTAGCTGTACCTCTTGCTGCTTTGCAAGCTCCTCCTCCTTTTGCTTTTTGGATTTCTTGCGGTTGCGCTTGCGCACCGGCTGTTGCATCGTCTTTTCCACGGCGGCGACCATTTTGAGGGCGAATAAACAAGAAAGAGACAGAAAGAAAAAATAGCAGAGGCCGCCCCGCTGCCTTTGAATCTGATTGGCGTCCGAGCGGAGCTGCCGCAATGCTTGTTTTTTTAGCCCGCCCCCATGCCAGGTCTATTTTCCTCTCTTTTATTTCCTTTTTTTTTCTTTTTTTCTTTCAAACGACATACACCGCACCCTTTTCCCCCTCACCCCCCTTTTCCATGACGATACAACATGCTTGTCCCACCAAAGCGCCCACGACTCGCTCGCAACCCTTCTTCATAGCCGCGCCACACGGCGACCGCGCCTCATACCCTCCTTATTTTGATGTACAAAAGCGTGATCACCTTCTTGGCCCTTGACAGACCCGCTCGACTCACTCTTTTTCTTGAATAGACCATTGTTGCGGGTGGCATTGGTGGCTCAGCAGCTGATTTTTTGATGCACAGGTATGTGTTTATGCACGCAATCCACCTTTTTTGCGCCTTTTTGGCATTTGGTTGCCTGGTTTTGTCAAAAGGGGGACGATGCCAGGGTGACGTGGGTGTAAACACGAGGCAATTGACGATTTTCCCTTTTTTTTATTTATTAGTGTCGACACGGTGAAAACGCGCCTCCAGGGCCAGCCGCATCATCGTGCCGTCAAGTATCATAATATGGTGCAATCGTACGGCTTGATCCTCAAGGAAGAGGGCATCATGCGTGGCCTGTACGCCGGCGTCACACCCGCCATGCTCGGATCGGGTATGGTCAAAACCTGTCAAAATTGCCGCAAATCCCCTCTTTTTTTTAACATTTTTTCTTTTTTTCAGTGCCTGGCACCATGATTTATTTTGCGATTTACGAGTTTACAAAGCGCAATTTGACGGCCAACAGCGTGCCCGAGGTGCTCTCGCATTTGACAGCCGGGTCCCTGGGCGATCTGGCTGCGTCCGTCGTGTACGTTCCGTCGGAAGTGCTCAAAACACGCATGCAATTGCAGGGCAGGTACAACAATCCACATTTTGTGAGCGGCTACAATTATAGAAACACATGGCATGCCGCCAAAGTGGTAAGTCCATTTGAAATGCGCCATTTTTTGTGATGATGTTTACCTTTTTTTTCGTTTTTTTTTCCTAAAGATTGTGCAATACGATGGGTTTGGTGCACTGTTCCACGGGTTCAAGGCGACCATTCTGCGCGACGTGCCGTATTCTGCCATCCAATTCGCCTGCTACGGTAAGCAAACGCGTGATTTGACGCGTCTTGGCGCGCGTTTTTGGGTGGTCTAAAAAAGCCAGGGACCAGGGGGTCATGTTGTTTTACCGTGATTTGCTCACTTTTTTTTTCTTTTTTCTTTTTTTTATGATAGAGCGATTTAAAAAGCTTGCGCAGCAGCATTTTACATCGCCAGGACAATCTTTGCCTGTGGGGATCGACATGTTGACGGGTTCCATGGCGGGCGGCATTGCTGGAGCCGTGACGACGCCATTGGACGTGATGAAGACATTGTTGCAAACGCAACAGAGTGGCAGCAGCAGTGGACATCATCACCATAGCAGCAGCAGCGGCAGCAAAAAGGCGGCGGCAGCAGCAGCAGCCAATGGTGCGAATGCTGTGCCACCACCATCGGCCTCGGCCTTGTCGCCGCTCAGCTCGGTGCCAACGGCAACGTCCACCACGCCGCCACCCAAGCATTATAGCGGGATCATGGATGGCCTAATATGGAATTATCGGAATCAGGGCTTGGGCGGCCTTTTCCGGGGGATCGGGCCGCGCGTGTTCTGGACAAGTCTGCAAAGCGCTATCATGTTTGTCATTTACGAACAAGTCCTCCACCTAGAAGAATCACTTAGAGAACAGGGCCATTGGCCGCCAACAGCAAAGGCAAAACAATGGATCCCTCTTTAGACATATATTTTAAAAAAAAACTTGCATCTTTCCCTCTCGCTCTCCCCTCTCTTTTTCTTTCTCAATTGCTCTTTTCCTACCCACCTCCCTCCAACAAACTTGTACAATAAAAATTGCCTCATCGAAAAAAGACATCCAGATGGAAAAATCGCAAGCAGGAGCCAAAGCGGATCCAAGAAAATCTTTTTGGTGGTTGTTCAAATATGGCAATGGGTGAATGCATGCGCAGACTGATTGGCAAGCACGGTTCAGCGGTCATTCAAGTTTCAAAAAGCGCTATCATTGATGTTGACCGGCCAAAAGAGCCTTTTTTCCTTTTTGTGTCTCTCTTCCACGCTTTTTTTTTCTTTTTCTTTTCCCCAACGCAACGCTCCCCCCCCCTGCAGTCTTTGTGCAATGAAGTTTGGCTCGCAACTCAAAGACGCAGTCAATCCCGAGTGGCAGGCCGCCTATGTCGACTATGACGGCCTCAAAAAAAAGTTGCGCAAGGCCGAAAAGGACAACCCTTTTTCCGAAAAGGACGAGACCGAGTTTGTCGAGCTGTTGGACGCCAACCTTGAAAAGGTGAGTATCAATTTGTTGGCCTGTGTTTTTTTTTACGAGGCAATTGACTCACTTATTTTTTGTCTTTCTTCACCTTTTTTTTTTTGGGATAGGTTTATGCGTTTCACCAGGAAAAGATGGAGGACATTCGTGCGCGTACGGACCATTGGACTGAAGTCATCATGAGCCAGCTGCCGCGCGAGGATGCCGTGGAGGAGATGGGCAAGATCCAGGAGAACATCAACTTTATTGCCGACGACATCAATCGTTTGGCGCGGTATTCGCGCATCAATTACACGGGCTTTTTGAAGATTGTGAAAAAGCACGATCGACACACCAATTACGTGTTGCGGCCCATGTTCATGGTGCGGCTCAACCAATGCCCGTTTTGGAACGAGAACAATGAGGAATTGCTGCTCAAGCTCTCGCAATTGTTTGATCGCGTGCGTCAGGGCGGCAAGACCATGTCGTTCAAGCAGCCATCCATGCAAGAGTGGGCCACGGCCGCCGGATTGAACAACAACACACAGCAACACGCGTCGTCGTCGGCGCGCACCGTTGTCAAGCGCT
Organism: Gongronella sp. w5; assembly: GCA_001650995.1. Taxonomy (NCBI): domain Eukaryota; kingdom Fungi; phylum Mucoromycota; class Mucoromycetes; order Mucorales; family Cunninghamellaceae; genus Gongronella; species Gongronella sp. w5. The sequence continues at coordinate 9,942 of KV441980.1, read as the reverse complement.
TCTTTGTCCAGCCCGACAATGTGCTCGAATTGAAAACGTACGTTTTGCGTCATTTGCCCGTCCTCGTGTACCGCGACGTCACCAGCAAAAAGGACAACATTGACCCGCCCATCTCGACGCTCTATCTGGACAATGTCGACTTGGACGCCTATAGCGCGCGTGTCGAGGCCGCCCCGGGCTCGCAAATCATCCGCTTGCGCTGGTACGGCTCTGCCACCAACAATCGATCCATTGCCATTGAACAGCGCACGCTCCGCGAGGACAATGGCGCCACGGAGCTAAAGGAGCGCTTCGTCATCAAGGACAAGTACGTCCACGACTTTTTGGCCGGCGGCGACGCCTATTTGACAAAATACGCCCAAAAGCTGCGCGTCACCTCTGGAAAGACCGACGAAGACGTCGCCAATTTCGAGTCTCTTGTCAAGCGCGTCCAGCACACCATTGTCCAAGACAAGCTGCAGCCCAGTAAGGACACTTTCCCTTTTTTAAATTTTATTTTTTGGGATTTTTTTTTATTGTCTGCAAACAAAACCCCCACTCATCTCTTTTATTTTTGTCTTTTGCTCCAATTCAGTTGTGCGCACGTACTACAAGCGCACAGCGTTCCAGATTCCCGGGGACAACACGGTACGCATGGCTTTGGACACGGATTTGTGCTTTATTCGCGAAGACACTGGTATGTTTGACAAGGTTGTGCGTCGTACCGACGAGCAATGGCGACGCACGGACGTCGATACCCAATTCCCCTTTGCGGACATCCAGCGTGAAGAGGATGTGAGCCGTTACCCATTTGCGACGTTTGAAATCAAGCTTGACCTTGCACCGGGCGAGTCGCAGCCCGACTGGATCACGGAATTGGAGGAAAGCCCAATTCTTGAGGAGGCTTTCGACTTTAACAAGTTTGTCCATGGCGTGGCCGTGATGTTTGACACGCGTGTTGCGCTGTTGCCCTATTGGCTTGCACAAATGGGCGACGATATGAACGATTTGCCTGTTTTGCCGTCGCAAGAGCCGTCTGTGATGCGCAAGCGCGCGTCGCCGGAGCCTGCGTCGTCGGCGTCGCAAAGCAAGGCAGGCGCGGTGTCGTCGGAGGACGTTTCGGAGCGCACGGGCCTGACGACCAAGGCCAAGCAGCCATCCACGTCGTATACCACCTTCCCCAAGCTCTCTGACTCGCCCACACACGCCTACCCCTCGACATCGTCGTCGGCCGGTGCCGACCAGGGCGTCGCGCACCAATTGATCCAATCGGTGGGCAATGCATTGCGCCATCTGTTCTTTGCCCAGCCTACACCCACGCAGCAGAACCAATACGAGGACGTCGTGCTTCCCCCGGGCGTCAAGGTGCCCAAAAAGGTGATCACACCGCTGCGCGTCGAGCCAAAGGTTTTTTTTGCCAATGAGCGCACGTATTTTGCATGGATGTCCTTTGGCACCCTCATGGCCACCTTCTCCGTCGCACTTTTCAACGCTGGCGATGCCGTCGGCAAGATCAGCGGTGTCGTCTACACGCTCGTTGCCGTGTCCACCCTCATCTACGGCGCTGGACTCTATTATCGCCGCAGAGATCTCATCCGCCAGCGCGCCCCTGGCCCCTACGACGAGACCACGGGTCCTACCGTCATCTGCATGGCCCTCCTCTTCGCCGTCGGCCTCAATCTTTACCTCAAACTCACCGTCCAGGCACCCACGCTGCTCTATCTCTGATCAAAAAAATATTCTTCCCGCTCTCTACCTCTTTTTTTTCGCCTTTCTTTCCCCATTGTTCTTTTATATTTTTTTCTCATCTCAAGCCAATAAAAACAATCTGCATGTCTATTTTTTCTTTTGATTTGCCATGCACCATGAGCACCGTGAGACGAAAATAGAGAAATGCGCGTTTTTTTTATTCACTTTTCTTGAGCTTTTCATGCCCCACATGGCTGAGCAAGGCAATTGATCTGCGCAAGTCGAGCGAGATCCCCTAGCAGCTAGTGATTCATGTCCACAAGGCCATTGGCACAGAAATACGCGCTTTTTGTAAGCGTGCTGCGCCACGTCTATGCCACCTCTTATTTTTTGGCAAAGGAACACACCTAGCTGGAGAGCGCGGCCATGGACCTACCAGGGCAAACGATTGGATGACTGGATGAGAAGCCATTGCGCTTTGCCGTATATTTTTCGCCATCATAGTCTTTTTTCAGCGAAAGGCGTGGCGGCGCAGAACAATTGTAGCCTGGATGGCAGCGGCACGTTCGGCAGGGCAGAAAGAGTCTGCGGCAGCAATGTGTGAAAAAGAACGAGGGAAATACTGTTTTTGCACGTTTTTACGCTTCTTAGCGGCGGCTCTGCCCACGCGACGCGTCCAGAGCCGATGTATTGCCACTTTTGCACAAACGCTCAAAGGCTCATCGAGTTCATCTTATTCAGAAAATAGAAAGCCGCGTCAAAATACCGAAGACTTCTGTTTTTGTGCACTTTTATGTCGCCGTGTGCCTGGCGATGTCGATGGAGGGCTATGTCCAGCGCTATGAAAAGGTTTGAACGACAAGGCGGTGCATGGTGGCCATTGGGCTACAATACAAGTGCGCACGCAAAAAAAAAAAAAAAGAGGAGAAACGGGGTAAAAGAATTGTGATGTGGCCACTTGCTCTTACTTGCTCTCACTTGCTCCCATACCAAATTTTAGTCGTGGCGAGCGCCCAAAACCAAAATTAAAAATGAGTCTTCAGATTTCCACCAAACTTCCACACAAGAGGCAACGCAGGAAAAATCCATGGAAAACACAAAAAAAAATAGAGGGGTCGACCTGGTGGGTAACGAGCAATTTGCGATTTTAGATTAAACATCAAGCGCGAATTGCAAGGGGAAACGTGCCCAAGTGAGAGCAAGTGTGAGCAAGTGTGAGCAAGTGAGAGCAAGTGAGAGCAAGTGGGAGCAAGTCAGAGTGGGAGCAAATGAGAGCAAGACTGATTCGCACTCAAATACTTTCGCACTCACTCGCACTGACTCGCACTCAAATCCACCCGTACCCATTCGTTCGTACTCACTCGCACTCACATCCACTCGCACCAACTCGCACTGACTCGCACTGACTCGCACTGACTCGCACTGGGCTCGCACTCACTCGCACTCGCACTCAAATCCACTCGCACCCACTCGCACCCACTCGCACTCAAATCCACTCGCACCCACTCGCACTCACTCGCACCCACTCGCACCCACTCGCACTTACTCGCACTCAAATCCGCTCGCACCAACTCGTACCTATTCGTTCGTACTCAATCCCACTCAAGCAATCTCACTCGCACGCAATTCATCGACTCTTTCATCGCAAATCAACTCTTTCATCGACTCTCTCATCACAAATCGACTCTCTCATTGACTCTCTCATCGCAAATCGACTCTCTCATCGACTCTCTAGTCGATTTGCGATGAGAGAGTTGATGAGAAAAAATGGGCTGACTTTATCCGTGAGTAGCCATGTCTCGACTGCAGATATCGCCTATACTATACAGTATCTTGACATAAACCACGCTCAGTCCAATAGTGCTCAGTCCCACTAATGCTCAGTCCCACTCGCGCCCATTCGCACTCAAATCCACTCGCACTCAAATCCACTCAAGCAATCTCACTCGTACTCAATCCCACTCAATCCCACTGGCACTCAATCCTTGTACCTCAAACTCAACGTCCATGCACCCACGCTGCTCTATCTCTGAACAAAATATTCAATTCGTGCTTTTCTTCCCCACCTTTCTTTCCCCATTGTTGTTCTTTTATATTTTTTCTCTCATCTCAAGCCAATAAAAACATCATCTGCATGCCTTTTTCTTTTCGTTTCGTTTATTGAATAGTAAGAAAATGAGAAATACACGTTTTTCTATTCTTTCTTATTCTTTTCTCAAACTTTTCGATGTCATCCGCGGCTGCACAAGGCAAATAACATGCCCAAGTCCCTTGAGATCCCTGGCAGCTTGTTATTTATCTCAGCCCAACCAATGGAACAGAAAAACGCTTGCATGCGTGCTGCGCCACATCCGCGCCTCTTTTTTTTTGGATAAATCTTGCTGGAAAACCGGTGATTCATTTGCCATTGCAGCACTTGGTCGAGTGGATAAGAATCCAATGCGATTTGCCGTTCTTTTTCGCCGTCATTGCCGCGGGCTCGCGTTTTTCGATGGCCGTGGTGCGGACCAACTTTAGCCTGGACGGCTGCGGCACGTCGGAGGCGCGTCCGCAAGGCCAGTGTCCGTCGTGAGCATGGCGGTGGTGCTCGCGCCGGACGAAATGACCATGAATGAACGAAATTATGGAGTTTCCCAAGAAATTAGTCTTTAAAAAGGGAAAGAGAACACAAAAGAAAGATCAAAGGCGGCAAATAACACGCGCGCTGAGAAAAAAAAAAAAAAAAAGAAAAGTCGTCTGAAAAAAGTTGTGTCACCCTGCCTTTTTCTTCTTCGCTTTGATTTTTTCTTTTTCGTTTTTTACCATGCCTGTCCTTATTCGAATCAAACACACGTGCCCAGGTTGCAAGAAAGATTTCCCGAACGTTTTCAACGCTCGCAGACACTATGAGACATGCCCTCAGGACGGTAAACCGTTGGATTCACCGCCTAAACAAGTTCACCGACGCCCTACTGCTCGTTTTACATACACCTTGGACCCCGACGACCCAGATGCCACGGACCACCATGGCTGCATGAATTGCTATTTCCATTGCAGTGACTTTGACGAGTTTTCAGAGCACTTTGAACAACACCTCCACTAGGTAATAATGACTGAAGCGGAAGGTGGACTGTCTGTGCTGAAACTCTTTTTTTTTCTTTTTGCTGATTTTGATTTTTGGCAATATATGAGTTTTTTCACGTTTCACTAAGAGTGCGCGGCACAAAGTAACACTATTTAATACTAAATTCAGTTTTACATCCAGGGCTGACGCATTTCATCCTCTATAAAGATTTTTCTGAGGATTTATAGTAGCACGAACAAAAGAAACACCAGTTAATTCTAAATTCAATTTTACATTCCGGGGTAACGAATTACATCCTCTAAGAGCACTTTTCTGAGGATCTAGCAACAGATTAAAACGTCATGCTAGCCAAAACTAATGTACTGCAATTGCGCAAATTAAGGATATCATACAATATATGATATTTGCGCGTGGCAGCGCCGACATGCCAAGGGAGACCAGCCAAGGTATGATAGGCATGCATATACTTGCTTTAAAGCCACCGAGGTGCAGAGGCCGGAGCGGCTAAAGAGGAGACGCAAGGCGATTATAAAAAAGCACTTTTATCTTGGTCACTTGTAGATTTGTAGCGGAATTTGGGTGTCGTGGCGGTGGTGGGAAGAAGAAGATGAAGAAGGATGAAGGCCATCCTTTATCAGACAAGTCGCCTTTTTATATCTCTCGACATCTCTATGATCGTTGCGATTCATTTACGCATGTCATTGCTGATTGGACCTTTTCAAAGAGCACCACACGTTTAATATCGGACCCTTGATCGACAACCCTTACCGCGGAACTACAAAGAGCGCGCACTGCAAAATTGT
>KV441979.1:0-25669 GCA_001650995.1 Gongronella sp. w5 | reverse complement strand
CAAAAAAAAAAAAAAAAAAAAAGGCTCAAGGATCGGACACTGACAATGGCTGGGTCGTCTTTGGGCGGTACGACAAAAGAATGTCGCCATTGGACTTCATGATGTGCTGCCGTATGGACGCGAGGGTCATGGTCGGCTCAAGCACGGTGTCGCCACAGAGCATTTCCAGCTGGTCGGCACCATGAGGCGCATCCAATCTCATTTTTTCCACGGCATATTGTAATAATTTTCGGATGCGCAGCACACGATTGGCGACTAGTCGATTATTGGGCCTATGAGAACGAAGAAAACACGTGTCAGCGCGTAAAAAAATCAAAAGTCAATTTCCACGTTACCCGCCCGGTAATTCTGGCAAATCGCAGTCGTCATGCGGCTTGAGAATAAAGGTCAGCTTGGCCAGATCTTTGGTTGGTATTTTGTTCTATGGAGAAAGAAAAAAAAAAAAAAAAAGAGCGGGATGAGCGCCATTTTGCGGTGCAAATTTGGAATCAAATCGTACATGAAGCAAAAAGGTCAAGAGCCACGTGGGTGCGGCCTTGACAATCAGTGCATGGTCGTCGCCAAGGGAGCACACGTTGCCGCGGTACAAGTCTATCGTGCCGGATGCTTCGGCACTCTCTTCAGCAATCAACACGCTGGTGTCAGGCGGGATTTGCAGCGGTGGGAAATCTTCGACGTGCGATGGGGTATAACGATGAGAGTGGCCATCCACGCCATTGGAACGAATGTCGCCAACAGAGGTCGTTGAAGGTTGACGAGACTAGAAACACGGCTCCTTTTTTTTTTTTTTTTTTTTTTTTTTTTTTTTGTCTTGGCATCTTACACTTACAGTGGTGAGGGGCGTATGCGATGGCGGCTTGCTCTGTTGCCGCTGGTGCTCGTCGTCGGACGCGTCCTCGGCCTTTTCGTCTGTTGCAGTGGCATTTGGGGCGACCAAGGGTGTGCTTGTGGCTACAGCGACGGCGCCGGGGGTGATGGGCACTTTTGACTTGCTCTTGACCGACAAATTGCGCAGGCGATTCATGAAATTGGACTGCGAGGGCGATGTAGGCGTGGATGGCACAGTTGTCGCGGTAGGGGGCTGCTGGAGCGGCGACGACGTGGATGACGACGGCTGCGATGAGAAATAATCCGTGGTGGGCGTCGTGCCGGACGCATGATCGTGGTGATTCGCGTTCAATGCGAGCGAGAGGGCGCCGCCGGACGATCGAGGGCGTGGCGACGTCAAAGCCGTGTCAGGCGGCTGAATTGGCGTCATGGACGGCGCAAAGGCATTGGTCGTGTTTGGAGGCACCGTGGAAGATGGCGTGCTTGGCACCGTGTTGGCAGCCGACGCAGGCGGCATCTCCTGATGGTGGATGGAAGGCGTCGTCGACTCAATGCGCCGGTAATGCACGCGATCGTCATCGTCGTCAAACTCGTTGTCTTGATTTTGCACTTGTGCATCGATAAACGGCGCAAACAGATTCGTCAACAGCCATTTGCCAAGATTCACTGGAGGCGTACAAAAATGAAGTAAAAAAAAAAAAAAAAGAGGGTCAGGGGCTGCTTGCGGGCTATTTTTTCGTCTTTTTTGAGTTTGTCCCACTTTACCTCGTTGATCTTCTCGGTATTCATAGTCGCCAATGTCTTGAATTTGGTCGACATACATCTCGCAATCAAAGCAATTAGAATCTTGCAGCTGCACGGTGATGGCCTGCGATGAAAATAAAAAAAAAAAAGGGAAGAGGGGAGGGGGGAAAGCGCGTCAATTCACGTTTTTTTTTTTTCCAGCCGCCGGCGCGTCTTACCCCAATCTTTGTCGTCACGGAGCACCACGATGGGAAATTTTCCAGGCCGGTAATCTCTTGAGCCACATCTTCCAAATTTCGATCCCCAAACTTCTTGATTTGCTTGCACTACATGAAACCCAAAATAATAAACGTGCAAAAGGAGCAAATTGAGTACACACGCGAAAGATTGGGCTTTTTTTGGGGGAACTTTTTGCTTTTCCTTACGCGCACAATGTCCCAAAGGGCGACCTCGCCCGTCGTATCCTTTGTCAAAACGTGTAGTCGGTTCTGGAGCACGAGATGCGCGGTGATGCCGGGTGTGCCATGGATGGTTTGGTCCGGCTGGTCGCGCAGCGGCGTGAGCGACTCGATGGATTCGTCGTCGTCGTCCTTGTAGCTCATGGGAATGGACATGACCGAGCCGGCATACAAAGTCAGGCTGTCGTTTGTAATAAAATGTTCTTGGACCTGTGGCGAGTACATGGATTGCGCCGGTGGCAGATTGACCATGGCGGACGACGGAATATCCATGTTATAGCTGGACCGCTGCAGCACCTGGCGATTGGCGCGAGAGGGAACAGACAGCTAGAAAAAGAAGAAGAAAATCAGATAACGGTACGTCACGCATAAAAAAAAGGGGGAATGCGCGACGCGTCTTTTTTTTTTTTTTTACCCATCGGTTGATGCTGGAGCTTGATGTCGCGGTCCAGATGTACGTGTCATCGTACACGACGATTTTTCCAACGCCAGATTGCTCCTTGAAAAGGCCAATGCACTCGCTTTCCTCGTTGATGTCGCTTGCACCGTCTCTAGGCACCTCGGTCTTGGTGACAAGGCCGTCGCGCGAGCCGGCATAGAATGTCTTGAGGTCGGGATGCTCGGAAAACAAGGACCAGACCGAGTCCATGTGCGTTTCGTACGTGGTGAGGCAGCGCTGCGCTTTGATGGACCAGAGCTTGATAGTCGAGTCGGACGAGCCCGATAGAACCTAATTGAGGAGAAAGAGAGAGACAGAAAGAAAGAAATGAGCCACTTGTACCCAGGTCATTGGATGATCCAGCTACTAGCTTACATATTGGCCATCGTCGCTGATCAACAAGGCACGGATATTATCGGTATGGCCTGTCAGCTTGCTAATGCGCTTGCCCGACCGTGGATCCCAAACACGCACGACCTATAAAAAAAAATCAAGCACAGATGCATGGGTAAATACGATTTTCCCGAGGGCGGCAACAAAAAAAACGGCGCTCGGTCCAAGGTTTAGATTCATTTTTACCTTTTCCGGCGATCCAGTCACCAAAAGAGACCCTGTGGGATTGACGGCCATTGCATAAATAGACGATTTCGATGAATGTCCATGTGATGCACCTATGTGACGACAGAAAAGGAAGGGAAATGAGCAAAAACACCTAGCGCGATGGGCCGATGAGCAAGGAAATTGTGCTGCTTTTACCATCCGCGGTTGGCACTTCCATATTCATGTTCATGTTCATATTGCCGGCCTGCATGGACAGCACTGGCTCGCGCTTTTCGAGATCCCAAATGTTGATGCGCTTGTCCAGGCCGCCGCTCGCGACCCAGCCAGCCTGATTAGCATAGGCAAGACACTTTACATAGTCGGCGTGCCAGCCGACGGTGTGGGTTTGCTGATCGTGCTCGCTGTGCGGGTTCCAGATTTTCACGGTTCTGTCTGCAGATGCCGAGACAACTAATAAAGAAAAAGAAAAAAAAAGTTGCTAAGCAAACTTGGCGACGCGGAGGGGCGCGCGCGCCTCAGCCCCTCAGCCCAGCTCCAATTTCCCGCCCTTTTTTTTTTTACCATTGGCGCCTTGGTTGCAAATGACAATGTCATTGACCCAGTCCGTGTGCATTTGCGAAAACACGTCGCACGTCGCTGTCTTGTCCGCCTAAAACAATTTAAACACGTGGAAAATGAGGTGCCTGAGTCGAAAAAGGATGCGAGCGACAAGGCGGCCTTACGGGCGTTTCACGATCCAGGGACCAGGATGCATCGTTTGTCGCTGTTACGGGTAAATGCAGCTTCCAGCCGGCAACCACGCCGTCTCTGCCAGCAGAATACAGCACACCGGCCTCGGCACCGCTCGTCCCATCCTCTAGAGTGGACGGGTCATAGATGACATGCGGATTTAGAGCCAAGGAGTTGACTCCCAGGCAATGTGCTTTGCTTTCATTGCTTTGTCGTATAACATATGAGACCTTGCGATGTGTTTGAGACTTCATACAAGTGTGGGAGGAGGGAGAAAAGAAGCACGACAACAAGAGACGGGAAAAAAAGAGAAGGTGAAAGGGTAAACCTGGGCAGGGACAAAGAGAAAGGGGGGCCGCGATGGAGGGAAGCAAAGAAAGAAAGAAAAAAAAGGACGAAAAGAATGAAAAAAAATGCGCGAATTGACCCTTCCATTTTATGCCTTGCAGCGGAGACACCGAAGCACACACCCTCCCTTTTCCTGCCAAAAAAAAAAAAAAAAAAAAAAAAAAAAAAAGCTCCTCCAATATGACTCCAATTCACTCAAACTTCCACAATTTCCCTCTCTCTTCTCATTTCCTTATGTTCTCATCGACCTGGGCAAAGGTAGACCATGAACTTTGGTACGGATTCATCCACAATTCGCGTTTTTGCCGCGAAATGGCTGGCAACAAAGAGAAATGAACGGCCTCCTTGGTTTTGAAAGGCCTGCCCCTGAGTTGTATTTTTTGTCTCGACGTGAAAGTGCGGCATTGCCAATTTATGATGCATTGAGATGAGGACGCGTTCCATTTTTTCAAGGAGTACAAAGGCTTGTCACGGTTTTTTTTTTTTTTTTTTTTTTTTTTTTTTTTGCTGCCGTGTGCCGATCATGGATCATGGGTGATCAGCAACGCCAATCACAAGCTGCCGATCATTGAGAACACTTCGAAGATCACGATTTAAAAAAAGGAGGCTAGGGCGCCCACTTGAGAAGAGCAGAGCATCTCGAAAACACGATAAATCAGTCAAAGGAGGGTCATTCTTCTGATTGCCACATCTTGATTACAACTTCAATAAGCCGCTTGGATATCGCTAGCCACCGCAAACAGATACAGAATTGTGCGAACGCTGCCACACCGCACACTGTACAGTATTGCAAAATCGACTTTTGGAGGAAAAAAACAATAGACATGTAAGAAGAGCATGCTTCTGTTCGTAAAACAACAATCATTCGGTACTGTATGTCCGCGTGCTGCAACATCAGTGTTTCATGTGGCACCTTGTAGCTTGTCATGGATACGTGTTCCAGCAGTGAGTTTCCTTTCATACAATGATTTTCAAAAGAAATGGCTCATTCTCAATAATACCCTATCTAATAAATTGCTTAAATTTTTTAAAAAAAAGTCACTCTATGGTGCATTGGTACTACACCTTTGCCGCTTTGATCAAGGATTTAATGTATTAAAAATAAACAAAAAAGATCGCTGCTATAGCCATCAACGCCTGATAAAATGCATAAAAGCAGGATTTTACATGCAAATAACGTGGTTGATCCGTCCATTTTTAATCGCAGTGGGCAAAAACTGACGCCTGCTATCATTTCAATGCCTGAAGAAGCATCGCGCTACACGGCACAAAAATGTACACATTCATCTTTTAAAAACCAGTGTGCGTGTTTTTCAGACTTTGTCGACCTGCTGTGCCTTCAGAAAAAAAATTTGCAGCCTAGTCGCGCGCCAATGAAAAATGCGTCATGGCATACCGGTAAACTACGGCCCAGTGCTCACAAGACGAACCCGCCCGATTTTTTTTGGACTTGAAAATGCCAAAATAGCCTCCTACTGTATGTGTATTATTTTGCATTTATCTGTCCATCTGCATGGTTGACCCCACTTAAAAAGAGCCGCATCGAATTCAGCGCAAAATTTGCAACAAAAAATGTACAGTAAACCCGCAAAGCGCTGCTACTGTACAGTACGACCACTTTTTGAAAAATTCAGGGGTCACACAGGGGGTCACACATTTCAAACTCAGAAATGCCAAATTTGGGAAATTTCGAACACCGAGTGATCAATGCATCCCAAACAAGTAATTCCGACAATTTGCTATTGGCAGAAAAATGGCAGGTCGCCCCAACTTCAGAAAAAAAGCCCAAAGAGCGACGCATGAACGGCGATCGACTGAGAAAAGTGCCTACTTTGGCAAGATTTTTTTGCGAAAATTAAGGTGTGTAAATTGCATGGAAATTTTTTTATACTGTATTTTTTTATTTTGCAGATTTTGCAGATTTTGTGCGTTGAATGAATGGGCTGCAGGCTGGCGAAATGACCGATGCAAAAAGTTAAAACCCACCAAGCTAGCACGCTGCTGCTCCAAGTCAAAAGTCATCCCATTACTGTAGATACCGGTACCTACACGCTTTCTCGTTCTGTGATGGTCCTACTTAATGCTCTTTAGCTTCAAGGCGAGGATGCGTCCAACAAACGGCCATGCAGGGAGGGCGTACGTAGTACGCGGCGACCAAGAGGGCGACTAGTAGTCCAAGGTGAAGGCAATAAAGGCCATGCCAAAAGAGGCCCACCAAAGGACGTGCACACGTGCTGGGGAAAGGGCAAGCGGGTTTACTGTAGTATTGGTAAGGAAGAAAAGCAAGAAGGAAAGAAAACGTCGTGTGTTATAGTACTACGGTAATCGGAATACGTAAGAGGACAAATAAGGGAAAGGGGGTTTTTTAAATAGAAGATGTGCTCATGTGCATGATGAAGAAGGATGGCGCATGGTCGGAGTCTGCGGAGGCCACGTGTCGCGTCAGTCATGCAATCGACGGAAAAAGAATGAAAAAAGAGCGAGCGGAACTTGATGATGATTCGAACAAATGGGGCCATGTCGGGTTGGTGGTGCGTGCATAGCGTGGCGAGAGATCGGGCTGAGGATCGAGTACGCGTGCAAGGTGCAAGCGTGCAACAACGCGTCGAGAGACACACTTGGCTTGAGACTTGAGCGCTTCTTGCGACGCGGCGGGAACGAGGAGGCTTGGCTTGAGATGCGCGTGTAGCGCGGCCGAAGAAGATGAGGTGACGATGACTGGACTTGTTGGACAATGCTGGTGACCAAGCAAGACATGAATGCGGACGACGCGCGTGAAGATCGGGCGAGGCGGGAGCCGAGCCAATTCACGCGCACGCGTTGGACGCGTCGCGATGCGTTGCGACGCGTGTTTTGAAACGAGCGCGTATAAAAAGGATGCGTGCGGGCCAAGCACAAGGTGGATGCGGACGTGCTGCGACAACGAGCGACGGACGAGTGCGAGGGACGTGTGCGAGCGGCGAGGACCAAGGCAAGGCGGCGCAAGAACGAAAAAACATAATGGGCAAGCTTGTCAAGCTGGAACCTGACACGTTCAAATAAGCCCACTCGCGTGTCGCTACGATCGTTAGATGTCGAGCAGTATCCATTTTCAAAAATGGCGAATTTTCTAAGGGGCGCAGTCGAGGATTTGAAAAGTTTCAAATTTCTCTTCCCAGATCGCCACACCACTGAGACCACCATGTGAATAGACCTTGTTTACCGGCAGAAATGCGGTTAAAAACGAGGTTCCATTGGCTGGCTTCCGCGTAAAATGCGTTTAAGGCATTATCTTCTGCCCAATAACATCTCAGCGAAAAATGAATGTATCACCATGAAACACAGACCATCAGAAAGAGCATAGCTCGCTGCATGTCTGGACTACAGCGATCAATGAAAAAAGTGATTTTGGCGTCTTTGATGCGGTTTCAAAATCATTGGCAATTTTCGACGCGTGATAAACCGCGTCAGCCGCTGAGTTACAGGCGTCTGTTCCTAATCAATTCCATGCACCAGATGTGTCTTTTGCTAGTGGACGCTTTAGCTCGCCTTTATGTGCGTGCTTTTCCCGTGGAATCGTCGTTGAAAATAAACCTAAAATCAAGAATTGCTCGTCACCAAGCATAAGGGTCGCGCACTTTTTTGTCTTTCCTTGGTTTCTCCGTGCGCTTCATCATGTGTGAAATTTTGGAGGAAATCTGGAGACCCATTTTTTCGATTTTGGTTTTGGAGCCATGTCATGTTAATTTTTGGAGTTTCAAATGGTGCATACTACGAGGATCCTAGCAGCTTCAATTTGACTCTTACTCGTTTTTCTAGCTTTACTTTTCACATTAGCTCGCGTTTCGGCAGTATGCAATGTGCGTTTGGCAATGTCAACTATGATTCGTCACAAAAAGTCATTTTTTAGCCAGAAACGGACAAACACGTCTGATTAGCCTATATCCAAGCTGTGGGTGAAATGCATGGGGTCGATCCCCATGCAGTGCATCAAAATGGCACTGATGGTATGAGACGATGTTTTTATTTATGCTTTTTTTTTTGTTTTTTTCTGCGCGCAATTGGGCGCGTGGTCGACGTCTATAAAAGTTGGACACAATGAAAAAAAAAAAAAAAAAAAAAAAAAAAAACTCAAGCAATCTGCTCGTAATCTGGCGACAAATGGCCATCTTGGAGCTGGTCGTCGATCTGTTTTTGCTGGCGAACATGAGCAATGATGCGTTTTAATTCGGATGGGGGCTCGTTGTTGTTTGCCAGCAGGTCTGGTTCCATTTGCAAGAGCCTGCCGTGCAGCTGGTTGATATAATCGATGGCGGCTTGCAAGACAGACAGCTTGTGCAACGGCTGGTGCATGGAGGCGGACTGCAAGGCGTCATTGGATGGGCAGCACGACGGAATCAAGTGTTTGAGCTGGTCAATTTTGTCGTTGATCCGCTCGCGGCGCCGTTTTTCAATGGCGCTGTGTGACATGCGGCGATGCGACTCGCGCTCCTTTGCCGAGCCGGTGCCGGGGCTACCGGGACCGGCAGACGTGGACAGACTGCTCTGGCGGCGACGTGCGCCCTTGCCTGATGATGTGGATGTGGAGGGCGTCGGATAAGTATAGGGACTGGTGGTGAGAACGGACGAAGACGCGAAGGTTGGCGATGTTGGCGACGTAGCGGCGACAGGGGTCACGGCCGCGCCAGAAGGCAGAATTGCTGTGAACACGACACTTGACGGGTGCGCTGGGGCCGTGGCGGCGGCCAATGGCGGCGGCAATTGCAGCATTGGCAACGGCATATACGATTGTGGTGGCACATCCATGGATGGCAGAGTCATGGTTCGCCCTGAGGGGCTGTCCCGGCGCGCGCCATCGTGCTGGATGGGCGAAATGGGCGGTGTGTTCTGTAACGATCCAAGGCGAGCTGGCGGCTGCATTATATGTACAAATCAAGTGAAAACAAAAAAAAAAAAAAAAAAACGAGGGGTATCTATAACAAAAGAGAAAAAGAAAGAAAAGATCTGAGTACAGGGCTAATTGATGCAAAATAGGGCGACCTTGCTGTGTGTGAGACGGTCGTCACCGACTTGTCTCCTCTTTTCCAACCAGCAAAGTAGAGGACATGGAAAAAAGCCGCGTGCTCATTGGCCAGCGATCTGAGGCATTATGCGCATGTGATCGAGGCATGGACGTTGGCTGGCCAGCGACGGACATGGAAAAACCCCCATAAAAAAAAATGCGGGAAAAGGCGAATTTCGATCCAAAAGATAAGGGAAATCAAGGAGCACAAACAGAAATGAGGAGAAAGACACTCCCATCAATAGCACCCTCCAGCCGTGCAAGTCCGTATCATGACCAACCTCATGTAGGATGTCAACTGACTCTTTTACATGGCTCAATGCCCATGGATTGATCTATCTTTCTCTCTTTTTTTTTCTTATTTTTTTTTTCTGACGCCATTGGGGCCCGGGTGCCTGATTTATTCTTTGCCAGGGCGTCCACAACGTGGTTGAGAGGGTTTTAAGTTTGATTGAGTGATGATTCTGCCCAATGCCACGCGCATCGATCTCCACGCCCCTTCGCCATCGCCCAATTGGAGCCAAAAAAAAAAAAAAAAAAACACACACACACAAAAGGTCGTGCATGATTATAGGCTATTTTTTTTTTTTTTGTATGTTTTGTTTAATGCAGAATTCAGAGCAAGTCTACAGATACTTTGTGTCCTTGCCAGATCGTGCTGTTGTGCGCTGCTTTGTCCGAGATTTTTTGTTTTCCTGGTACACCATGTTTTTGTTGAATTTCGACACCTTTGTATATTTGATCTGCGCTGCTAAGCTCGGCTCGTCGCTGTCAGACTCGGACTCGGACCGTTCCATGTCGCCCTGGTTGTACAATTTCCATAGCACGTCTTTGGACTATGAAACCAACGTGAGAAACACTCGTGTTTGTTGTTTTTGGTTGATTTCACTATCTTACCTTGAGATGTTCTGCAAGCCCTTCTTCATCGAGATACCGTTTGAATGCATTGGCAGGTATAAGAAAAAAAAAAAAAAAAAAAAAAAAAAAAGGACACGTCAAGTCATTGAAACGCGGCAAATCGTTTGGATTTTACCCCATGTCTCCAGTGTAAACGTCTTATGTTGGATTTCGCATTCTCGGGATGGTGCAATGCCGCTCTCTATGGTCGACAGTGCCGCGTCAAAGAGCTCAACCTCTTCCTCGTCGTCTTCGTCAATGGGGTCTATGGACAGCTCGCGCAGTGTGTGGATCAGCTCGTTCATCTGATTTTCATCCTAAAAGCGCGTAAAAAAAAAAAAAAAATTGAGCCATTCATTCCTCACGCGCCCTGCCGTGTTAAGCGCGTACCTGGTCGTCTACTTGACATGCCTGCCATGCCTCCATCATCAATGCTGCTGTCTGAGCGGCAGCTGATTGCGCGCGCCCGGGCATCTCCATCAACACGGCCAAATGCTCCAGCATCCTAATGTAAACAAAAAAAAAAGGGGGGGTGAGAGGTCAGGTGGGTGTCACCATGTAATTTTTTTTTTCGCCCCGCACGACGTACGTGTCCATTTCTTCCTGGATCAATGCAGGGGCCATGATGCCGTCGTCGCAAAATGAGATGATAAAGGTCAGCGCATACGCGAGCGTCGCGGCAGCCAGCACGTCGTCGTCATCAGCATCATTTTGGGCCGTCAACACCGCCTGCATCTCCTGCCTGATCATCTGAGCATCAATGTCCAGCGACATAATATACGTGATGAGCCCCAGCGTCTCAAAACACTATTTAAAAATAATAATAAAAAAAGCGTGAGATTCGACAAACTCAAGAGATTCAAGAACAATGACGATCGGGGTCCAATGGCGGAGGTCGACCATGTGCACGTTATCGCAAATCGAACCATATCACGCGTTTTTTTTTTTTTTTTGTTTCCTATTTACTTTTGCCTTGATGAGTGGTGTGGTGGCCTTTTTGACCTTGCGTCGTATGGAATCGGCCGTGTCTTGGTAAAGAAGCTCTTGGTCGCCCTGGTCAATGTCATCGCCGTGGTTGAGGAACGCCAGGCCGAGCAATTGGAGCGCGGACTCAATCTCGAGGGCGCTTTCGCCATTGTCAACGCATTTGAGAAGCGATTGGACGAATTCCTCGGTTCTTGAGCGCAAAACGGACGTTGCATTGTGCTTTCGCAGAATGCCTTGTAATGCCGTCAGCGCCTTTTCCCTTGTTCTAAGCGGGACCACGGGTGAGTTGTTACTTTTTTAAGCACGTTTCAAGGGTCTTACGTGAGCCGGTTCACGTTTAGGTCGTCGAGAGCCTGATCTAGCGCGTCCACCCACGTCTCTTCTTCGTCTTTGTCGTTTTGCTTTGCTGTGCGTCGTTTTCCCGAGTGACCCACCATTCTAAAAGCTGCAAGACCGAGAGATAAAAAGAAAAGAAAGTGAAAAAGAAAAGAAAGTGCGAAAAAAAATTGGGACCGTGGCTTTTTTGAACCCCAGTTAGAACCCAGCCAGTCATGCAACGATTTTGCCAAGATCAAAGTGGGCCCGTGACAAGGCAACTTGCTCGAAAAGATGATGATTGTGCGTCATATCCGTCCATTTGGGAAAAAAAAAAAAAAAAGAAAAAGGTAGCGCCGCAGCTCAATCTGGCGCAGCCGCCTTGATTCACTGTGCAGTTCGATCGCGCTCGCTCCTTCGCACCCTTTTGGCAACCAAAAAGCGCGCGTTGCAAAGTGTTTCTACTGTATGATTGTTTTTTATTCCTTTTTTTGAGACTCGTCTTGCTGGCGTCGGGCCTCGGCTTGATCAATTTTGCGCTCCTCTTCGGCTGTGATCTCGGGGACCCATTCCATCAGGTGTTCGACGGGCAATTGATTGCCCTGGCCGTCAACAACGATTTTTCGGATTCCCTCGCCTTTTTCCTTGACAAGATCCTCGACATTGACCTTGGTGTCTCGGAACCAGCCCAGATTGTCGGCAATGAGGTGTCGGTTCTTGCACTCGGGGCATTGAATCAACACGACGCCCTTGGTATAAGCCTGCTTGGACATGACGTGATGTGACCGCACTTCACACACTTTGCACGTGAATCCAATCAATAGCTGGTGCTTGGGGTCCAGCACCTGAGGCTCGACGGCCTCGTCGGTCGGCTTGTGCTGCTGATCCAGTGCGGGGAACGTCGTATGCAAGTGTCGTTGCTGGAAAAGCGACGGAAAAGCTGCCCTGTACACCAGGACGCTGGAAACCCGACGCGGTGCGCGCGTACTGATACGTGACGAGCTTTTCACTGCATGTAAGATCACGCGCGGCAGCATGGTGTAAGAAAAAAAAAAGACAATAAAGCGAAAGAAGCGTTTCACGATGACGCAGCCTCCGATGTTGCAATGCTTGGCCCCACTAGACTTGCCTAATTAGGCAGGTGCAGGTTGGTTCTTGACGAAGCGCGTTTTGACGCATGTCTTTTTCGAGATTGAGAGCCATCCTCGTACAAATATTTGAGGTTTAAACGCGTTTGAATTTGAAATAAAGCATTTTATTTCATATAAGCGCGTTTTATGACATCATTGGCGATTTTTTTTTTGGCAGGATGAACAAAGTCACTGCAAAGTTTTCGTTTCGACTCGCACACGTGTCTCCAAGTTGCACAATTGACGACCAAGAGAAACCGAATTCTTTCATTTGGTGCGTTTTGTGTCATAATCGGATATCTTTCTTGCCAGATTGATATAGACGGCTTGAATGTTTTATTTGAATGCGCACTCGTGCTTCAAAGTGGCTACAGTAATTATTGTTTAGGAATCATGCTGTATCAGAGATGACGACCAAGAGGTTTTTTTTTTTTTTTTGGCCAACTCAAGCATATGATATGATCGTGTATATTATATTGTATCACGCAATTCTAACGAAACGATATAAAACCACCGCCCGTGTCAATTCTATGATATCATGGTTTCAAGGCTTCAAAGCAGGTTGGACAGAAAACAGACACAAAACCACAAAGCGTCACCTTTCGAGTTTGAAGCCAACAATGGCGCATCTTAGCGATCCAAATCAAACACATCTCGCGCATATAGATCGTGCTCACTCGTGGGTATTGGTGATCACACGAAAAACGCGCTTGGTCGTGATTAATGACGCGTCTGGTTACGAATTTGCCTTGATTGCGCGACTTCGCTCAATTTCACGCGACTTCGCGCATCGAGTTTTACACAAAGTATTGCAATCGATGAATGTCTTCCAGGAATATTTATTGGACATCATTGCGGAATGAAAAACGACTGAAACGAGAACTTTCAGCGCATTAAGTTGCTATTTTTTTCGATCACCATAAAAAGAATTCTTTTGAACCTGCCTCCATTTGAAGTGTCATGAGGCTCCCAGTGGTACGTCAGCATCTAGGTTAAACTTGGTGTCCGATGGAGGGACCCATCTGGAATTCAACAGAAAATTTAGTAAATCAAGCAACAGCATCGTGTGTTGGATATTTCCACTGAGATTGCACAAGTAAAATATATTCATCATTGGGCTCAGCGAGCGACAAGACAGACACTGTTGCCTCCATGGAGGGATTTGTCGAAATCTCGCCGAGTTACACTAGACAGCAGCACATTTAAAAACACGCCTTCCGTTACACCAGAATAGACAAGTTAATGCACACCAAGCTAGTTCATATAATTTGGAAAGATTGCAAACGACTCATCTGGGACACTCTGCGTCGTCGCACATGCGGACTTTTTGGGCTAGAAACAAGAAGTATCATATTTTGCATTTCTATCATGTTTACATCACCCCGGTGCCATTTTTTCGGTCCCAAATTTTGCACAAGCACGTTAAGCATCTGCTGCCATACACCTGAATCATCAAAAACAAAAACACGAGCAAGGTCACGTGACTTTTTGTATTTCTTGGAGGCTTTTGTAGCGCCAATTGGTGTAAACATCAAGTTGTTTCTCAGATAGTATAGTGGTCAGTATCCGCGCCTGTCACGCGCGAGACCGGGGTTCAATTCCCCGTCTGAGAGTTCTTTTTTTCTTTTTTTTTACTTATTTTTTAATTTGAGTGGCTTGGGGAACATGCGTATTGGTAATATTTGTGTGGCAAATCTGCATTTTTACTGCGCGCACGACGCATTTTTTATTTATTTTTGGGAACATTTACGTCATGGTTTTGCTTGCTCGCACTTGCAGCTCGCTAAATCGCATCATTATCGAGCAATGGCAACTTCAAGACGATTGTTTAAGCCAACGTGAAGGGAAAGGGTGATCTTGCTCCGCAGTCGGCTTGAGAAGATTTGACAGGTCAATTTGCAAGTCCGTTCGGGGGTTCCAAAAAAAAAAAAAAGAGGGATCGAATTGCTCAAAATCGAGCAACGAGCATAAAACGATTTTACTTTGAGCGCGTCGCGCGGGGCGATAACGCGTGCTAGAGCCGATCCGACGCGTTCGTCGCGTAGTCACGGTCACGGTGCACAAGATTCACCTTTTAGAGTTTGCGTAACGCGAATGCGGCGCGTGCCATCACGCGTCGAACACCACTATCATATTTCCACGGAACCGGCTTTTTCTCAGCAACCTGCAGCTCAACTCATTACAGACCCGGTGAGCCAAATACGCACCAAAAATTGCTCTTGCTGTGGAATCTACTTTGGTGGCCTTGCAGTGCGTTTCATCAACTTGGTCCTTGCGGCCCATTTCGACAACCATTGTCTTTAACGGCGCAGCGGCCAAACCGACGCCAGTCGCTGATACCGTGCCCTGTCAAAAGATGAAAGTAATTGGAGCATTTGCTTTCCCAATTTTGTGTCGTCCTCATTGCACTTCCTATCAAAATCACGAATTTCGAAATTTGTGATTTCTTATGACCATGGCATTGTAGCGGCCCGAGCAAGGGCATATTCGAAAGGGCTCATTTTCCTGCACCTGATGATAAACATTTCCAATAAAAGCTGGTTTTCTTTCTTTGTGCGATTTTAAAGCAGATGCAGGTCTCAACCGCGCGAAACAATCATTGATTTTTGCTCTCTTTGTTTGACAAGGATCAGCACAGTTCCGAGGCACGCGAAACGAGTGCGCGCGCGGCATCGTAAAAACGTGTCTCTACCTTAAAACGCATTGAATGTGCATCCATAGCCTTCGACACGTTGTAATGGGACATCAGGCCATCTAAGGGGCAGACACGACTGCGGCACCGGCTGCTAATGGCATCAGAGACACCGCGTTTTACACAATTATTACGATCGACACTTCAAAGATTCGATTTCATTGTCTTTACAAAGGATGTAAGAACACAACAACGAATTAAACCTCCAACAGGCTGATCATCGCTTGCGCTGCTTAGCGATCCGGAAGAAAAAGGGCCTCAAGACCTTCCAGAAACTCGTGCTGGCCTAAAAACGCGTCTTTCCGATTCTTTTCTTTTTTTCCTTTTTTTTCCTTGACGCTTCTCTTCTCAAATGCGTCGATTTATTCATTGATCACGCTTTTCATCGTGTGTGCTACATGAATGCTAAATGTGTGCTGATAGGTGGCAAGTGCAAACCTGCTGGCGCCGCAGGGAAGATGTTTCTAAACGAGACATCGGGCTTTGAATGATGGCGTCCACGGTGTTTACGAACATCCTGGCATCCTTTTTATCTTTTTTGCTTTCTTCCGCGTTTTCAGCAACCCCAGCACTCCTTACGACATAAATGACACTAGCACGAGCGCTTATAATAAAGGCAACAACGAGTCTCCGGCCCACAGCACATATCCTACGTGTCCCACAATACTCGCTCAGCACGACATCACGCGTCGTCAAGGCGGGGTCGGCGGCGCCTGCTCGATCGTCGATTCGTAAGCGTCCGCCCGTGTACGAGCAAGCTGCGCCGAGTCTCAGCGCGTCTGCGCCCTTGGAAGAGTCGTATGAGCCCGAGCAGCAGGACGTAGTTGACGACAAGAGCTATTTCCCCGGCACGGCCGACTTTGACTCGCCTGTCGCGCCCGAGGAACTCGACGACTTTGCCACCGACTCGCACAATTGGTCGACCTCGTTCCACGGCCTGTCTGTCACGCCCTTTTCAGCGGAAATTGGCGACATTTTGCAGCAAGAAATCCATGCCAATGATGTTGAAATCACCCCTGGTAAGCAACACAGAGCCATTGGACGCGGACGCAGCCGTATCTTGCCATGAAACGCGCCTTACCCACGGTTTTTTTTTTTTTTTTTTGGTTTGTTTGTTTTTCAAGATGGGCTTCTCTATCTACCTGAAATCAAGTATCGACGCATCCTCAACAAAGCATTTGGGCCAGGTGGTACGATGATTTTGGCGGATTTTGGCGAATTTTCGCAAAAAAAGGAGGGAAATTGAGAGGGAAATTTAACCATTGGTTTTTTTTTTTTTTTTTTTTTTTTTGTCAGGATGGGGCCTGGCGCCACGCGGTGACCACTCGATTTCCAGCAAAAACATCTCGCGAGAATATGCACTGATCTGCCATGGCCGCTTCGTCTCACAGGCGCGCGGCGAGCAAGACTTTTTCGACAGCTCTGGCCTGGCCACTGCCGCTGAAGGTTGCAAAAGCAATGCACTGATGCGCTGCTGCAAGGATCTTGGCATTGCGTCGGAGCTGTGGTAACGCGTCCAAAAAAGAATACGCATGAGCGAAACGCGTCTCACCTGATTTTTTTGTCTTTTTTTTTCAGGGATCCGATCTATATCCGCAAATTTAAAAAGAAATATTGCACCGAGGTGTGGACGGAACACGTCGTGAACAAGCGAAAGAAGAAGCTCTGGCGCAAAAAGGATGACGTCCTAGGTATATCCGTCTTTTCTTCTTTTTTTTATGGAAAAAAATGTCAATTGACCACTTTTTTTTTTTCAGACTACCCGTACAAGGAGACCGGCCCTGCTTGATGAGTGTGCGCTCCTTGAATACGCAAGGTTGCACTGGACAAGAGAATAAAAAAGCGCATTTTTGGCCATGTGCCTGATTTTTTTTTTTTTTTGCTCAGATGCATCTTGCTTTTGTTTGCATCTCAATTGGGAGACTGTGGTTCCCACCCATGCAACACAATGTGATTGTCGTGTTTTTCGTCTTGAGTAATTCTCTGGATCATGGCGGGAGGGGGAGCCCATTGCCTCCTTTTCCACCCCTCAAACTGCATGCACCGCGTTTCAATGGCAGGGACAATGGAGTGGAAACGTTCTTTTTTGTTTTATTATTCCTGCAAGGTTCTCCTTGTTGTGTCATTTGAGCGGAGCCCATAGACACGTGAATGTTTAAGCCCTATAAATTCACCATTTTTTTCTTCTTTTTCCTGAGCAACCTGCTTCTTTTTACTTTTTTTTCTCCCCCACCCCCTTGGTGTCTCTCACGCTATTTTCCTTCTAAACTCTTTATTTCCATGGCCGTCCATTCGATTGTCATTTTTTTATTGTTCCTCAAGACGGTGACGTACATTGCCGGCGCCAATGACGACGATGAGTCGCTGGCTGATGATGATTTGCAACGCCTTTGCCAGGATGGCATTGTGTCGGAGCCGCTGTTGCCGTCGCAGGCTGATCATCCGCCCCCATTAAGCATTGCCGTTTGATCATGTCATTCTTTTATGCAAAATTCATGCCACAGCCCATCGCCCTTGTTCAACTGTACATATGCTTTCTTTCTCATTGCCATTCTTTTTTTACCCTCCTTTTTGTCGCCTGGACGTGTACAAGTGGATGTAACAGTGGTGTCAACTTTTTTTTTTTTTGTTCTATTCTAACGTTGACTCGCTGGAGCGCGTCATTCATGAATCTTGTAATTATTTATTCCCTATACTCGGCCGCTCGTTGCCATGTACACTTTTCAAGCACGCTCCCACGCCTCTCTCTTTTCTTATCCATCATAATGAATATTAAACAGATCAGCTTTGTATCCACCCCTTTTTTTTCTTTTTGGGCCATGTCCCGGGTCATTGGCATCTATTGGCATCTTTTTTTTTTTTACAGAGTTGTGTGCTCACGAGATCATGGCCGACCCAATCCAAGGCACTCAATGGTTACACTGACCTGTCGCCTGAATTGCAAAAATAAGATCAGCCCCATTCCAGCAACCTGTGGTCCAATTCCGAGTGCAACCAGGTGCCTCCCATGACCGTTTTTCCCAGATCAGGCACCCCCCTTTTTTCCAAAAAGACCGTGAGAAGCGCATTGTGGTCGTCTGAGCGCACGCAATTCTTATTTTCAGTTGCTTTTACGCGTCCGGCGACCTTTTTTTTTTTCCTTAGAAAAAATGGCTTGTGCGTCGATGGATATCAAGGCGTCATGGCGCAATTGAAAAGCAATGTCGGAGCCACAATGAGCCCTGATGCACCTGCAGCGTCCTTTGTTTTTTTTACGCGTTCCATGTCTTTTTATTCAACTTTTTTTTTTTTGCCGCCATTGTGTCTTTTTTGGCAGCATTTCAATCGCTGATCCACGTGCATTTCGCTTCGTTCATTGGCAAAAGACATCAACGTTATCTTTTTTAAATTGTCAAAGGATGCTAAAATGCCGGCATTGAGCTTGCGGGCATTGAAATAGGACAGATCGAGACGCGCCACTTTAAGCACCAACGTGAGCCTATGCCATTATCTGTAAAACAAGAAAAAATAAATTAAAACAAGAAATAAAGGATGCTGGCTCATTTGTGCACTTTTTTTGGTTTCTTACGCGCAGCGTGGCATCCCAGCTGCCTGTGCACAAAGCGCGTCCATCGCTGGACACGCCAAGGCATGAGACGCGATTATCGTGCACGGAGATGGTGTCGATTCGCTTGCCCTTGAGCGTGTCCCAGACGATGCAATTGTAGTCGTCATAGCCTGCAAATAAAAGACGACCAGAAGATGAAAAATCGACCGATGTGATGCCGCACAAGACGGCATTGTCGGTATACATGGCGAGCTGCTGGTCGGCGCGCAGATCAAACAGGCGGCATGAGGCGTCATCGGAGCCTGTTGCGAATGCCTGGCCATTGGGGAAAAACTTCACACTGTTTAGATCCTCCTCGTGGCCATAAAATGATTGCATGCATCGTCGAGTTCGAGTGTCCCAGACTTTGGCCACTGCATCGCATCCGCCAGTGACAAACACAAAAGGCGAGCAAGGAGTCACCTCGAGGCTGAATTTGGAAAAAAAAAAACGGCCTGGTCAGCCAAGCCTTTGCTTGGTTCTCCTTGCTCTTTTTCTCCCTCAATTCCTCTTTGCCCTCATCATAAGCCGCTGCACCCGCTCACATGATCCGCGTACCCTCCTTCTCTTTCTTCTCCTCATTCACACACACACAGAAAAAAAATATGGTGTACCTCATGACATCAGCAGCGTGATCGACGAATTGAGTCATTTTGACGCCCGCGTCAATATCCCAGAGGATACAAGTGTGATCTCCCGAGCTTGTCAAGAGCTGGCGGTCATTGATGTAGCGACAGCAGCTGAGATACCTCGAGTGGCCAGCCAATTCGCGCACTGGGCGCGTCAATCCCTCTTTTGACTTGAGATTATATATAGAGCACACATTGTCGAGGCCGCCACACGCGACAAAATTGCCGGATGGCGAGTACGCACACGTCATGATCCACGACGACCGCAATGGGATGGCATGCACCTTGTTGGTCGTCACGGCGTCCCAAATGATCAATTTGCCATCTTGCGAGCCGGACACAAGATGCCGCGTGTCATTTGCCCAATGCATCGCGTACACTTTGGATAAGTGGCCCTTGAGCGTGCGACGATGCTTGAGGTGCATCCTTGGAATCGGCGGCACCGAATGCGCCGTCTTTTGAACTACAAAAGGTTGGAATAAGCCTTGCATCCTGCGCAGCTCCCTTTCCCCCTCACTTTTTTTTTTTTTTTTTTTACGTGTGATGTCCGCCCTCGACAGCCGTCGATGATAGATCTGCTCCTTGAGGCTTTCAGCAGCAATGCGTGCCTCCATGATTCGCGCTTCAAGACGGTCGTCGTCCATTGAAATTGTTGTTCAGAAAATCGAGTAAAAAGAACAAAAAAAAAAATAAGAAGAGGGAAATCAAAAAAAATGAGGGCGCAAATGAAGGCAGCCTTGATGAAACAGAAAGGAGGGATGGCAAAAGGAGGGGAGGGGGAAAAAAGGGCGAGGAGATCGCGTAGCGATAGCCTTTTAGGTAACCCAGAGGCGTTCATCAGGCAAAAAGTGACAGATGATCACACACGCTCGCCGCAAAAAGGAGGCGTAAAAAAAAAACACGCCATGGGCGCAAATCACATGACGCGCGCGGACGGAACAAAAAGGGATGCGATGTAAGACAATGAAGGGCTTTTTTATTTCAAAAAAAAGAGGAAAATGAACATCCTCTTTAGATGAGGGTTTCGTAAGGGATAGCCGTGATGGTCTGGGGGACGTTGCCGGCGGTGGAGACATGGCGGGCGTCACGGGGCTGGACGGGGACGCGCTTCAAGTTGACCTTGACTATGATTTTTAAGAAAAAAAAAAAAGGAGGGAGGATCAGATCAGGATACCAAAAATCATGTGAAACAGAGGGAAGAAATGGGGCCTCCCTAAGGTCAATTGGCCTTACCATTGGCGGCCTTGGCGTCCTTCTTCTTTTGAGCGTTCTCCTTGACGCGGTCCAAGAACTCTTGACGGCACTTGGAGTGCTTGACGTGCTCAATGCGGAGGTTGACACGCTTCTCCATGTTGACGTGCTCAATGCGGAGGTTGACGCGCTTTTCCATGTAGCGGTTGCCGACCTTCTTGTAGATGATCACACCGACAGCGGACTTGGTGACGTTGAAGACGACACCGGTGCGGCTAAGAAGAAAGAAAAAAACGGGGGGATGGATGAGCCATTGGACGACATTTGACAAAAAAAAAAGATGCAAGGGAGAGTGGCGCAAAAAAAGGAGCACTGGGCAACACGCGCAATGGCATGATTGCCTTGTCGTCGAGAGGAATCGAGGCGTGTAGAGAGAGAGAGAGCATCGAGGAAAAAAAATGATCGAGGGGAGAAAAATTGGCTTACCCATGGTAGAACTTGTGGGGCATACCCTTTTGGACGGCGGCGTTAGCCTTGATGTCGACAATGTCACCGACCTTGTAGGTCTTGAGGTAAGTCGACAAGGGGATGGCGCCGTGCTCCCGGAAGTTGCGGGAGAACATATGGCGAGTGCGAGCACGAACTAAAAAAAAAAAAAGGGTGAGATAGAGTCGTCCAGAGGCAAGTGAAGCGTGCAATCATCGTTTTTCGAGCGCAATCGAGTGCAATCGAGTGCAATTGAGCGAATTAAAAAGTGTGATACGTACGACCGAACGAGTTGGGCATCCTATAAAGTCAAAAAGGGTGAATTTCAGGGCTCATTTTACGGTATGCTCAGCAAAACGTCAAGCAAAAAACCAAAATAGTCGCTCGGGTAGCCGATTCAGCGAGTCTTTTTGCTTTAAATAGACGATGCGCATGAAGAAAACAGGGAGGTGTAGGTTACCTGACGAGTCTAGCAAGTGGGGAAAGAGGAAGAAGAAGAAGAAAGCAAAACAAGAGGTCGATGGAACCTGAAAAAGGATTTTTTCCCTTCAACAAGCCGCCGCGCATTTGCCGGACCTTCATCCTTGGATGCCACCAGTGGCTTGGGGCAATGATCCAATGAAAATTTTTTAGCGTCTCCCCTTTTAAAAAAGGGGGGCTGGCTTTTTTTTTTTTGATTTGTTTTCTTTCTCTTTCACTCACTTTATAATCATGCCTGGTGCTTCCCGTAATCGTAGCCGTGTGTACAAGGTCCCCAAGCGTCCCTTTGAGGCTGCGCGTCTTGACCAAGAATTGAAGCTTATTGGCGAGTTTGGTCTCAAGAACAAGAAGGAGGTGTGGCGTGTCGGATTGACTCTTTCCAAGATTCGCCGTGCTGCCCGTGAGCTGTTGACGCTCGATGACAAGGATCCCCGCCGTCTCTTCGAGGGCAATGCCTTGATTCGTCGTCTTGTGCGCACCGGTGTCCTGACCGAGGACCGCATGAAGCTCGATTACGTCCTTGGTCTCAAGATTGAGGATTTCTTGGAGCGCCGTCTCCAGACCCAGGTCTTCAAGCTCGGTCTTGCCAAGTCCATCCACCACGCTCGTGTCCTTATCCGCCAGCGCCACATCCGCGTCGGCAAGCAGATCGTCAACGTCCCCTCGTACATGGTCCGCCTTGACTCGCAAAAGCACATCGACTTTGCCTTGACCTCGCCTTATGGTGGTGGCCGTGCTGGCCGTGTCAAGCGCAAGCGCGCTGCTGCCGCTGCTGGTGGTGACGACGCCGAGGAGGATGACGAGTAAGCTCCCTCCATCTTTCATTTTTGCATTTTTTTTTTGCATTGGATCCCCCCTCTTTATCAAGACCTCCCCCCTCTGGTCTCATTGTTTGCATCTCTCTTTTGGTTTGGCTCTCTCTCTCTCCCTCTGGTGTTGATTGAACCTTTGTACTCTGGATATAATTAAAAGCTATCGCTTTTTTATTATGGATGCAAAGCACCTGTACAATCGTACAGTATCAATCACATCAATCTTGGACAAGCAATGCCTCCCATGTGGACTGACGTGCATCATCTCGTGCTACTCTCGCTCTCGTCCTGTTTTCGGGGCGAAACGCGGGCGTTTTTACACGGATTGGTTGTGTCGCTTTTCCCTGGTTTGCAATTGTTGATGGCTATCAACGTCCTTGCTTTGATGTTGGTGATGCTGACGATGATTAATCATGTCTAATCGGTCGCTTGTGTGTGTTTCCGGAAACGTGTGTGTGTGTGTGTGTGCGCGTGCGCGTGAGCTTTTGTTTTCTTTCGTGCTGTCTTTGGCCGTTTTCAAGTGTTTCTCTTGGTGGTCCTCGTGGCCAACCGAGCTTAAGACTTCGTGAGAGGCACATTCGTGACTCCTCGTTGCTCTCGGGAATGAAAAGAGCGTGTTTGCATTGTTACTTTGCATTTTACAGCCATTATGCATCATGTCACGTTGCAATTGGCTCAGCGCGCCTTTTCCTTGCGTGGCTTCCAAGCTCAAAACGTACAAAATCAAATGAAAAAAAAGCACTCTGCATGGTGCAGTGTCGCATGAGCGCGCGAAAATCCATGACGTCGCGTTTTGAAGCACTGGCAGCCCGTCATTGACGCGTCTTTGACGCGACTATGCGTGTCAGTGTAAGCTGACGCAAGCGCTCGCAATGTAAACAGACGCGAGCGGGATCGTGACGATGATTTCCCCGTTCTTTAATTGCCGCAGACGCGTCATTTTTTTTTTTTTTAAAGACAAGCTTTATTTCGAAATCGACCATGCATATGATGATCCTTTTCGGATTTATAACTGTAGACTAGTCTACCACCCCAGGGCCGGCCCAATGGACGCCTTTCCAGGCGCGGCGGCAGACAATAACGTTTTCGCGGGTCAAATGTCACAAAGACGCGTCAATTTGCGACCTAATCGACTACCAAAACCGCATATCCGTGAACGAAGGGCAACACCAGAGAAGTGTCCTGAAAACGATGAAGCATGAGAAAGAGGAGATCCACGCAGCCAACAGGCCCTAAATGCAGGCTCACTGTGAAGGGAGCCACAATATAAAGGGCTAGAGAGCTCTGGAATTGCTCCAGGTGATGCCAGGGGCGTTGGCTGCCAATGCACGTATTACAAGGGAACGAAAAATGCTCAATGTAATGCAGTGACTCCCTAATATCCAAGCCCCCCCCCCCACATCCCTCGGTTTTTTTTTTTTTTTCAAACTGGGCAACCAAGAACCCCAGTTGGCCAATCTTGCAACCATCTCCATTGTGGACAAAGGATTATTTGACAAGATAAAACAAGCGAATGTTCTATTTGTGTTTTGTGTGGATAATCGAAAAACTACAAAAACTAGGAGAGAAAAAAGCGCTGTTTAACACGTAAAAAAAAAAAAAAAGACAAAAAAAAGGGGGGTGAGTCAACATGAACAGCGTGACGTGTAAATGCTCTGCCCAGTTTCCTCACTCTACCTGCATAAAGGGCAAGGAGGCGATGCGTCAACAAAAACGAAGCATTTATAAAAAAACCCGAATAGTGCTAAAGTAAAAAGAGTGTAAGGCGCGAATTTTTCAAGGTTAGGTCATGTCGCGTCCAGGAACGTTACATCTTTGAGCAGACACCCGTATGGCGCAAAAAATTGAGAACAAAAGAACTTTGGAAGAGAAAGAGGATCGATCAGTTCGCAAATTTTTTTTAGAAAAGGGATGTGGCGCCAGGCCGCTCGTGCAACCCTAGGTCCGAAATAGGCAACAGGCGTTTCGAGAAACTAAAAGAAATTAGTTAGGCTGCTCCAAGGCGGGGTCCCACTAACCTCTTTCTCACTTTTAAAGTGAGTTTTGCTTTTATGCTTCAGGCTGCTGCAAAGCGATCTTTCCATACGTATCGTGCCATTATGTCGAACTCGAAACCTGTGCTCGCCTTGCCCTCCACCGCCGAGGAAACAGTGAAAGTCGACATCGACGACACGTACAAGCTAAAAGAGCTTGGCCCAGTTGGTAAGTTGTCCGTTTTTCCGGGCTCTGCATGTCAACCTTGCGCTCAACTCCCTCTCCTTTTTTTTTTTACGCATATATCAAAGTCGTCAACGAGGACGGCACCATGTCGCGTATCAATAATTGGCACGAAATGGCCGACATTGAGCGTGACAATGTCAATCGCATCCTGCTCAAGAGGAATCGAGAGCGATTGGCCCGCCTCAAGGCCAAAGCCGACGCTGAGAATCCCTCGTCGTAGTATTCTTCCCTGAAAATCATCTTCTCCACTCTTTTCAATCAATAAATCGTACAGTTGTATGCTTTGCACATCAGGTCTTTTTGATTGTCATTGTGCTAGTTAGACGCGTTGTTCTTGACATCTTGAGTAAAAGAAAAAAAGAGAATAGGACGAAATCCTCGCGCCTGAGCTTTCCACAACCGACGCATTATCATGCATGAAGCACAAGAGTCAAGAGGAAAAGTCAACTTTAGAAAATCTGCTATGATGCAGTGGTATCATACAGTAAATCATGTCAAAAGTCAAAACACACTGGCCGGAGCTGCTGCTGTTTGTAAAATTTGGCATTGATCTGGATGATCCGCAGCAGATCAGACCTGCATTTAAGCTCAGTTGCACACACGCTCTGACGTGTGATGCCTGACATCTACCTAATTCGCCTCATAGCCTATTTTCCATAGCCTATGTATTTAAACGTCTCTTTCCACTCCATTTCCCTTTCTTTTCTCTCTCTCTCACTTTTGATGTAAAAGCTCACCTTTAGTCCTTTCATTTGCCTTTTAATTCGCACTGTTCACAGCGAGGCGCCGCAATGTCCAGCAAAGCGCCACGACACGTAAAAAAAAAGCAACCAATAAAGGTCAAAATTTACTGCTTGACCAATTTTTCTAACCAAATCTGCAAAAAGTGAGTGGTTTGATCGGTTCATTTCGCCGTTGTTTCGAATCTCAGTGGACAGAAACAGTATCTGACACTTTGCTGCGGCAGCGCATCTGCATTGCTGTCGTAGGGGGTAACCGGGGGTCAAAAAGTAAAAAGTGATAATAAAACAGAACCGGGATTCGTGATAAAAACGGGTTGGACTTTATTTCGACTATTGGGATGCAAGGCTTTTAT
>KV441978.1:19754-31498 GCA_001650995.1 Gongronella sp. w5 | reverse complement strand
CTGATGGTGTCGCCCATGGTTGTGGCGACACAACCCGCCGCGCCGGGACTTGACAGCTTTGGGGGTTTAAGCTTTCTTGTTGCAAACTTCGCGCTGAATGCAATGCAGCTATATTTTTGAGTGGGGGGGTTGACCATGCAGATGGCGAAATGAATGCAAAATAGTACAAATGCAAGGCATTTGGCATTTTCGAGTCGAAAAAAAAATCGGGCGGATCCATCTCGATGACTGGGCTATGGTTTATGCCGAGACGCAGGTTTCCTTAGCGGACAAGTACGCTGTAAAAAAATTTCTGGAGGCACAACAAGCGAGCAAAGTCCGAAAACACACTTTTTTGTTTTTAAATAAATTGTGAATGTGTCCCTTTCTTGTGTAGTGTACGTACTGTAGAACTGAAGTAGCGCGCATATTCAGGAATTACAGTAGGTACTGTAGGTTCTGTGTTCTGTCCGCTGACAATAAAAATGGATGGTCAACCCCAGACTACTGTACCATAACAACTGGTAAGTCGTACGTAGTAGAAAGTAGTCGATGAGATTGTCTGCTGAGAAACGTCCACAAATGCAAAATTCGTGAAAAATGGAAGATGGGAGCCATGTGCCCATCGTCTGCAAGCTGTGTATTAAATAGTACAATGAGGTGGTACAGTACTGTAGTACAGTAGAATGATATAGTAAAGAAATAACATGAATGGAATGAGGAGAGTGAGGAGAAAGTACAGGTTGATACAAATTACAGTAAAAAAAAAAAGGAGTGATACTAAGTTTTAAACGATAGGTCATCGTAAGAGGGTGGTGGTGGCAGGTCTGGGGTAGTGAATGCACTACTGCTAGCGCTTGTACTAGCCGCGTGCAGCTGTGCGTCATCAAAAAGGTTCTGGCTGGACCGCCTGTTGCCACGCATCGAAAGCCACTCCTTCTTTGAGATCTCGCCCTTCTTTTTGTACGCGAGGTAGCACGGACACACGTAAAAATAGGATGGATCCTCCTCCTCTGCGGCTGCGGCGGCGTCTTGCGCGGGTGTGGCCAGGCTGGCCTCATACGTGGGCAGCGACGTGTAATCCTGCTTGAGCCTGCAGTCCAGGACGGTCACGTTGCTCTCCAGATGCATGGTGGCCATTCCCGCGGGCGTGTCAAAGGTCAGCGATAGCTTCAAAAAGTGCTGGATGTCGATTTCTGGAAAAGTCGTCGAATGGCTGAGATCGAGGCAATTTGGCAGGGCAAATTGGAAGCGGAACTGGAAAGGGTCGCCTGCGAGCGGGACGTGTGCATTCTTGGTGAAGGCTGCGCGCCGGATGCGTGGGTCCACGGGCGCATCGCGGTTGTTTTGATCAATGATTGTCTGCAGGGGCATGCGGAACGAGAAGCTGTCGCCGCGCTGCGTGTCAAACTCTGGCAATCGATACACGCGTCGTTCGATCAGGAGCGCCGACAGCGATTCAAGGTACACATTCTTCATGTGCGGCATCAGCGTGATGTCAATGGGGAACGCCGTGCCCGACGACGCCGCCGTCTTTTCAACCACCAGCACGGCATCGACCGCTTCATTGTGCCGCTCCGTGACAATGGACGTAGATGGCAGGCTGTTGTTCGCCAGATCCAGGTCCGATGGCGTGCGCAGGACCAAAATGTTGCGTCGGCTCGTCAGTTTCTTGCCCAGGCCTGCGCCACTCTTTTTCGCCTTGTGCAACGTCGCGGTCAACGTGTAAAACACCTTGCCCGTGTCGTCTTCAATGGTCTCCACGAGATTGTTTGGCAAAATACACTCAAATGGCCATTTATGCACACCCGCAGCAAATTGTACGCCCTCGGTGGTCTTGCCATCGTCGGCACTGTTGCTCTTGCTACTGCTGGTGTCGAGCAATGTGATTTGCTGCTCGTAAACCTTTTTTTCATACGAATAGCGAGTAATGCGCCCGGTGTTTAGGCCTTTTGAAAGTTTGCGGAGATGAGTCATTGAGCCTGCGAAAATGGGCCTAGAATCCCCTTTTTTTTTTTTTTTTTTTTTTTTTTTTGGGTACCTCCAGGCCACAAGGTCGCCGCTTTCCCGATTAGTTGCAGGTGGACCGAGCTGACGGCCATAGACTTGCTATTGTCGAGGGTGACCTCGCCGCGCAAAACGGCGGTGCCGCGGTCGTCGGCGTGCAGACCACGCAAAAGCACGGTGTCCTCGGCCAAGTGAATGGAAAGCTTGGCTCCAAGACGAAAGGGAACGGGCATCATAAAACAAGGAACCGAGAACAAGGAATAAAAGAAAAAAAAAAAAAGTGAGAAAAAAAAAAAAAAAGGGAAAGAGGAGCACAAAGAAAGGGTTGCTAGGGGGCAACCTTTTTGTAAGCGTTGGGCCGATCGGGCCAATGAACGTGCACGTCGAAAAGTCCGCCAATGCATCAGGCGGGCACGCCCTTGGAGCAGTGCTCTTTTCTTTTTTTTTTTTCTTCTTTCACTTTTTTTATTTTCCTCTTTGCATCGTTGACCTAATTATGGAGAGTGCATGGACTGAGGTCCATCAATTATGCGATACCAACCCGTCCAAGATAGCACCCGTGTCGGCCCTTTGCTGGGATCCGTACCAGGAACTACTTTGGGTGGGCAATGACTCGGTAAGAAAGGAAAACCGGCCAAAAAGGCCCACACGCGAGCGAATATGTCGTTTCCCCCTTTGACTGATGACTTTCTATCGTGACTCAGGGCCGTGTCACCTCGTACTATGGCAAAGGCATGCAGCGCTACACCTCTTACAAGACGCACATTGACCAGCAAGTGCGCCAGATCCGCGTGGTAGAACGTGGCGTGATCAGCTTGACACACAACAGTCTGCAGATGCGCGACAGACAGGGCCAAGTGCGCTGGACAATTCGGTAAAAAAGCAAGCGCGATTGTCATGGCAACTGAAAAAAAAAGGGGATGAATTGTGATTTTTATGACTTTTTGTTTTTTTTGTCTTTTGACTTTGTCAGGGAGCACGAGCACATGAAAGATTTGCACTGCATGACGACGACGACGCTGATGAATGGGGAGCTGCTTGTTGCTGGGCAGCAGGATCACATCCTTGTGGTGAATGCTGCGCGCGGGGCAGTGACAAAGTCAGTGTCTGGCGCGTCCAACATTGTGGTGATGCGACATTTGCCCAGGGCCGTCTGCTGCGGTGGCATGCTCGGCGAAGTGACCATGCGCGACACGCGCACCATGAAAGTCGAGCAGCGCATTCAGGCCCACACCGCAACACTCTCGGATCTCGACATCTCAGGCAATTTGTTGCTCACCTGTGGTTTTTCTCAGAGGTAAATGCAATGGAGAGAAAGAAAAAAAAAAAAGAGGGCTCTTGCATTGCCTTTTTTTTTTTTTTTTTTATTTTTACTCATCCGCTCTTGAAATTGCAACAGGCAAAGCTCGCTTGTGATGGATCCATTGGTTAAAGTCTACGACATCCGCATGGCCGTGCGCTCACTCGCACCCATTCCTTTCCCAAGCGGCCCCATGTTCCTCAAGATGCACCCGACTCTTAGCTCCACATGCCTGATCGCCTCGCAAACCGGCCAATTCCAGGTTTGCGACGTTTCGTCGCTGTCTATGGGTGCACTCGCCCCGTCATCCCAATTTTATCAGGTCCAAACCTCTAGCTACATCACCGCAATGGACATCTCGTCCTCTGGACAGACACTCGCCATTGGCGACGGAAACAGCTTCGTCTACCAATATGCCGACCGCGAAAATTACACCATGAATCCTTATTCTGTGCCCGTCGTCACTCCGGATCCAACCCCTGCGCCAAATGTCACCATCACAGAGAACAGGTAAGGCAATGGAAAAATCCATTGGGGCTCGATTGAGTGACATATTTTTATAGTCCCTTGTCCGCCGTGGGCATGCCTTATTATACGGATCGCCTCTTGTCAGCTTGGACGCACCCATCCGTGTACGACGTCGGCTACCCCGCGCCCGTCATCGACGACGATATGCTGAAATCCATGAAGACCATCGACTTTGTCGGCTATGCACCTAATCCCGGCAATATGCTGCGCAACCAAGTCCCACGCCGTAAAAAGCAGGCTGTCAAGCGCGACATTCCTAAATTCAGATCCGAGCAAGAGCGTGAGCTCTTGTCTGCGCGCGGAATCTTGGATGACGACGTCGACATGATGGTAAAAGAAAAAAAAAAAAAGCGAGAAATTGACGTGCTTATGGGTCAATACTCACATTTTTTTGATTTTTTTTGTAGCACTCTGGCCGTCGTTCGTCGTCGGTGGGTGACATTCAGCTCGATCCTCAATGCATCAATATGCCCCATCATTATCGTCAAGTGGAAATCCAGTACAGCAAGTTTGGCGTCGACGATTTCGACTTTGGCTACTACAACCAGACCATTTACGGCGGCCTGGAGACCAACATCCGCAATTCGTACTGTAATTCGCTGCTCCAGGTGCTTTACTTTATCCTGCCCCTGCGGTATGTCGCCAAATGCCACATTGGCCTTGCTTGCGAAAAGGAGAATTGCCTGCTCTGCGAGCTCGGCTTTTTGTTCCGCATGCTCGAGGACTCCAAGGGCCAGAATTGTCAAGCGACCAACTTTTTAAAGGCATTCAGCACCATTCCGCAAGGTAAAGAAAATGGAAAGAAATGGAGAAATGCGAGAAAACGATCGAACTGGGTCGCTCATTCTCTTACTTTTTTTTTTCTTTGCAAAAGCATCTGCGCTTGGCTTATTTGAACCCGAGTCGCCTACGCCCAATATCTCGTATGCGATGTTGATGCAAAATTTCACGCGCTTCATCCTCGAGCAATTGCATCAAGAGGCAAGCACTAACGAAAACCCGACCATCCTGACCACCGCCGCAGAGACCGACGACACGTCCGCGCCCGTGCCATCGACCATCCAGCAATTATTCGGTCTACGCACTTCTAATCAGACAAAATGCACCACATGCAACAATGAGGCCACACGCGTCACTTATCCCTTTGTCGTCGATCTGCTGTATCCCAAAAAGGTAAAAACAAGGCGCGTTGCCAAGGAAACCAGGGCTTAAATTTTTTTGCTTTTGATAGCCAAAGAAGCGATCGTTTACCAGTGTGCTCAAGGGAAGCATGCATCGCGAAACTCAAACCAAGGCGTGGTGCGCAAAGTGCGCAAAGTACCAGCCAACGACTACGAAAAAGATCATCAAGGGACTGCCCGGCACGTTGTTCATCAACTCGGGTGCGTCGTCCAACGACGACATGACCATTTGGCGCCAAAACGGACCCAATGCCAATGCTAGCCCGGCGTCCCATCACGACAGCGGCGATTCGCCCTCAGAAAACACGTCCTCATGGGTGCCTGAGCGGTAAATTCACGACAATTGCCTCGATGTCCAGACTGACAATGGTCACCGTCTTTTTTTTAAAAACGTTTTATAGCATTGGCATCCGCATCAATGGCAGCGACCTGTTGATCAAGGCAATCCCCGTGGACGCCGCGATTCCTACCGAGTTCCAGGGCCCGGCCGAGGTGTGCGCCATCTATCAACTCACTGTAAGCCGTGCACAAATGATCAATTGCACACGACATCGTTGCTAAAAAGGCTTTTATTCCACAATAGTCATCCATCCTACAAGCCCAGGCCGAGGATGAGCACCCACATCTTGTCGCTCAAATCAAAAGTAAGCGGTGCGACGCGCAGTGGCAACGCGAATTGATGGCTCATCCTCCCCCCCTTTTTTTTTTAAAAAAAAAACAGTCCCTGATTCTGAACGAGAGACTTATACCAATGGTAAAATTAGAAAAGAAGTCAATTGCTTTGCGTCGTCACTTGCTCACCCCTTTTTCGCTACGCCTATAGAAACGGGTGTCGCTGAGGAAGAAAGAAAAAAGTCACCATGGTATCTATTCAATGACTTTTTAGTCAAACGCATTCGTCCCGAGGAGGTTGCCAGCTTCAAAGGCAATTGGAAGGTCCCATCCGTGTTGCAATACACGCGCGTGGATGTGAACGAGCTGCTCGACCTGTCCACGATACCCAGTACTGTCGATTACTCAATTCTGTTTGAGACCAAGTCCATTGCCAAGCACGTGCCCGAAAAGCTGAGCTACGAGCCATTGACACACGACGAAATGCCCAAACCCGGCACTCTCGTCGCCATTGACTCGGAATTCGTCGCCCTCAAACAAGAAGAGACAGAGATCCGCAGCGACGGCACAAAATCCCTCATCCGACCAAGCACTCTGTCACTCGCG
The DNA here is from genome assembly GCA_001650995.1 of Gongronella sp. w5. Taxonomy (NCBI): domain Eukaryota; kingdom Fungi; phylum Mucoromycota; class Mucoromycetes; order Mucorales; family Cunninghamellaceae; genus Gongronella; species Gongronella sp. w5. The sequence continues at coordinate 25,285 of KV441978.1, read as the reverse complement.
CGCCTCAGCATTGTACGTGGGGAAGATGGCGACAAAGAGGGCCAGCCCTTTATCGATGATTACATTCTCACAAGCGAGCCTGTCGTCGACTACCTGACGGAATTCAGCGGCATTGAAGGTGAGCTTTTTTTTTTTTTTTTTTTTTTTTTTGCCATCAGCACACATTAACGCCTCTTTTTTTTTTTTTTTAGCGGACGACCTGGATCCCAACACCAGCCAGCGCACCCTTGTGCATCTCAAGGTCGCGTACAAAAAGATCAGGCTGTTGGTCGACCTCGGCTGCGTGTTCATCGGCCATGGTTTGAAAAAAGACTTCCGAATCATCAGTAAGTTTCCCCGCGGCCATGGATATCATCATGTTTCCTAGGCTAATTCCTTCTTTTTTTTTTGAAAGACATCCTCGTGCCACCCGAGCAGATCATTGACACGGTCGACATCTACCACATTCGCAATCGCCATAGGTAAGTCAGCTGACAATGGCTTCTTCATGACATCCTCACCGGGTCTTTTGCTTGAAATCTAGGAAAATCTCGCTGCGCTTCCTCGCCTGGCATCTGCTCGATCAAGAAATTCAATCCGAGGGCCACGACAGCATCGTCGATGCTCAGACGGTAAGATGAATTGTGAAGATGAACGAGGCTTTTGACATTTTTTTTTAACTTTCCAGGCCTTGGTGTTGTACAAAAAGTATCTCGAATTTTGCAAAGACAGGTCCTTTGGGCGCGTCCTGGAGGGGGTGTACGAGGCGGGCCACAAATCCAATTGGTTAAAGGGGCCAAAGGAGACGCCCGTGCAAAGGTCAGCGCCTCCCACGCCCCAATCTTCGGCCGACTCGCCCGCTCTGTTCAATTCTAGATGGGCTTTGTAGATTAGACTTGGTTTTGTGATTTATGCGTCCACTCAAAAATAAAGAAATCCTTTTAAAAAAGAAAAAGAGGGGCGTGCAGGCATCTTTCCTTGTATGCACCGCCATGAACAATGCAAATAAAATCATCTCACGTCCTCCCCTCATTCCTTGCTTTAGTGGCGAACGGTCCATTCTCCGTTTGACAAATCATGGGGGATTATGAATGAATACTTCGGATCAAGGCGCACATTATGCTTTCGAGCGCCAAAATGAGATGCTTCGCGCTCTTTTAAAACAGGAACTACATTGAATTTTTCTGCCATTTTCTCTATTTTCTCCTATTAAAATAATTTATTTCACATTCTCACTTTAATGCGTTGCTTTGTGTCTTGGATAGACACTCTGTTTGGAGCAATTTTTCAAGCGCAAATTTTTTTGAATTGTCTTAAATAGAACCAGGAAAATAAGTTGACATCGAACCACCAATAGCTCAGTTGGTAGAGCGGGAGACTGTAGTGTACAACGTCATCTCTAGGTCACTTGTTCGAATCAGGTTTGGTGGATTCATTTTTTTTACATTTTCCAAAAAAATCACGTGACATCGAGCGTAACTCTTTTCATCTTGATCTTACTTTTCTTTTTCTTATTGCGTGAGTTGAAGGCCCTTTTATTTTATTTTTATTTTATTTTATTTATTTTTTGCATGATTCATATGATGGCTAAAGTAAAAAGACCTCGACAAGTTGATGTTTTCGTAATAATCTGTGTTTGTACTTTTGGAGTTTGATCTTTCGATCACATCATCCCCTAGGGCAAACATGGAAATACTAAACTTAATGTGTAGGTTTGAACGTCCACTAGAGACACTTGTTCCGAGTTTGATAAAGAACAGATAATTGTAACGAGAGCAATCCTGTTTTTGTGCGATTTATTTTTTTGATGTCTTTCTACGCAATTAATCTCAAGCTGGCCTGTGACTTTAGACCTCGCTGAGGACAATTTGCGCACTGTAGGTCGCATGTCGAACACTAATATTAGCATCCAAGAAGATTGTTTGACGAGAAAATCGCGATTGGAGTCCTTTTACTGTATTGTGGCTGGCTGTTGATGAATATACGATCTGCCAGGGCTTTTGTTCATTGACCCAATACGCTTGCGCCTTCTCGTTCGAACAAGCCCACCCTTTGCGGCACTGTGATCGCTGAATGGCGCGCAATGCTTATTTTCAAAATCACGGATTTTTCAAGGGGTACAGTCGTGGATTTGAAAATGACGAGATGCAGGTCCTCGAATCTCCACGTCACTCAACCATACGGTACACGCATCTCGTTCACCAACAAAAAGCAGATAAAAACCAGGAGTCCATTGGCTAAGTTCGGCGCAAAATGCATTTTACGTCCAATTTTCAGCTCAAGGTCATCTCAACGAAAAGTATCTGCATCTTCGAGAAACAAGCATCATCAAATAGAGCATGGCTCGCTGCGTATGTGGACATGGGTGATCATTGAAAAAAGTGATTTGTTGGTACTTTTCATGCGATTTCAAAATCATTAGCATTTTTTGACGCGTGGAAAACCGCGTCAAACGTCGCGTCACACGCGCCTGTTTCACATCATACATTCGCGTGGGGCTGATATTGCTGTGGATGCATCAGTTCATCCATACGAGAGCGTTTTCCGGTGTAATTCGCGGTTGAAAAAAAAACTAAAATCGCTCATTGCTCGTAGCTCATCAGATGGAGTGCGCTCTTTTTTGGCTTCCTCGTTGGTTCTCGCATGCCATTGTTCTTGTGAGCAAGTGTGGGGCAATTCTGGAGACATGAAATTTAAGTTTTCGTTTTGGAGCCCGCCATTGCTCGATTTTTCATTTGCATGTGGTGCACACCAGTCTCAATCGATTTTGTTGTGTTTGTCATGGGGGTCTGTCTTGCTATTTTTACGCTGCTACAGTGTGCGTATTGCATCCACTTGGGATTTGGTTCGCGAGATGCAGCACTTTCAAGCTAAAATCAATCATCTCATGATTATTTCTCGAGGGGCTTTTTGAAATGGGCATTCGTTGCTTATTTATAAGCTTCTGAGGCTGCAACTGCGTGCTGCACCAAAGAACAAGCGAGATTGGTGACGCGGTTGTAGCGAAATGCTCGTTTTTATCATAATGTATCCAGGTATTCGTCCAAATTTGGCAAATTGTAGTCTGCAGCGGCCCCTGGTATCTTGTGTTAGCACGAAAATGATAGCATTGGTGCTCAGAGACACTGCAATAAGCGCCGGATCTTTGCAATTGTTCATGAAAAGCGTCGTGTGGACATTTCGTATGCACAAATTCATTTTTCTGCTTTTCATGACATTTTGATCCCATGTCACGCGTTTATAACGCGTTCTGGTTCTCTTTTCAAGCTTGTTGCTTTGAATTACTACCTGTTGCACCAAACCATCGCAACATTTTCATGCAGGCACAAGGAAAAACGAGAATTTCGCCAATACAGCGATTTCCACGCTGCACTGCAGTTCACAAAGGAGGGCGGTGACCTTCCTAATTAGGCAAATCTGTCAAAGCGTGCAGCGTGGCACCCTCGTGCATGGGGAAAAGGTGATGCAAGCGTGTTTCAGCTGATGGCGGGGGTCATTTTGCATCTCGCGGTCTTTCAAGCAATTAAAAAAAAAAGATCTATTTCACGCAATGCAGAGATACTTTTTTTGCCACAAACGTTTAAAAAGCTATGGCCAAAAGCCACCGGCCAAAGATACCCTTTTTGTGATCTGGCAACGCAATTAAAGTTTGATTTTCCAAGATGCGGTGGCGACGCTCCAGGAAAAAAAACTTAAGACCCAATGGCATGCGCGATAAGCTTCTTCCTGAAAAGGAAATCTCATCGAGATGATAAAATTTTTTTTTTCCTTGTTCTCTTTCTTCCTTTCTCTTCTTTCTTTCTTTCTCTTCTTTTTTTTTTTTCTTCCTCTTCTCTTTATTGTTTCCATTATGAATAATAAGCGCACATCGGAAGACCAGTGGTCAAGGTCGAGTCGCCACTCGCAATCGTCTATTTACAAGGGCGACGGTGTCCAAATGGATACGTTCAGGGAAAATATCGCGGAAATTGACGCGGTCTCCACGTCTGGCTCGGCGGCTGCCCAGTCGACCGGCCCCAAGCTGCAACGTAGCTTGAAGGCTCGCCATGTAAGTCGGTTGGCACTCACCTAGAGCCACCACGACAATGCAATGGCTCATCGCGTTTCCTTTTTTTTTTTTTGCTTTTTGTGATTCGTTTGATTAGCTGACGATGATCTCGCTCGGCGGTACGATTGGCACTGGGTAAGTAGCACGCGTCTTCATTTATTTCGCTTGCTTGATTTCTGTGCGTGACGAAAAGATTAGCTCACCATGATCATTGTCGCTTTTTTTTTTTTTCGCGCAGTCTGTTCCTGGCCAGTGGTGCCTCGATCAGTCAAGCGGGCCCTGGTGGTGCGTTGATCGCGTATGCATTGATTGGTACCATGGTGTTCTTCATGATGGAGTCGCTTGGTGAGATGGCCACATACCTTCCCATTTCGGGCAGCTTTAACAACTATGCTGGCCGCTTCATTGATCCGGCTATTGGTTTTGCGCTGGGCTGGAACTACTTTTACAACTGGAGCGTCACGCTCGCGGTCGAATTGACGGCCGGCTCGATGGTCATGGCGTACTGGCTGCCCGATGTGCCCAATTACGTGTGGTCCATTGTCTTTTTGGTGTTTGTCCTGTCTCTCAATGTGTTTTCTGTCAAGGGCTATGGCGAGGCCGAGTAAGTGGCGCCTTGAAAATAGGAGAAACGAGAAGAAAAACGGGGCATTTGGGTCTGATTTTCCCTTTTTTTTCACTCTTTCAGGTACTGGTTTGCCTTGATCAAGGTGCTTGTCGTGATTGTGTTTATTATCCTCGGTATTCTCGTGGACACGGCGGTGCTCGGTGGCACGTACTATGGTCTCGACACGTTCCGCTATGGCGGTGTGATTGCCAATGGCATCTTGCCCACTTTTTTGACGGCGGCCTTTTCGTTCCAAGGCACGGAATTGATTGGTGTCGCTGCTGGTGAGAGCCAGAATCCCGGCAAATCGGTGCCTTCGGCCATCAAGCAGGTAAATTGGACCATTGGGGCGAAGAGGAGCGCATGAACCACGTTGCTGACGCGCTTTTTTTTTTTTTTCTTCTAAACAGGTGTTTTGGCGCATCATCTTGTTTTATATCTTGTCCATCTTCATTGTGGGCTTGATTATTCCTTACGACGACCCTCGCTTGCTCCAAAATGACGTGTCGGATATCACCGTGTCGCCCTTCACCCTTGTGTTTGAAAAGGCCGGCATGGCCGCTGCTGCGCGTAAGCGATGAAAAAATCTCTAAAATGTGCAAATCTGACCCTGTTTTTCGCTTTTTTGACAGATTTTATGAATGCTGTGATTCTCACAACGGTGTTGTCGGCCGGTAACTCGGGCCTTTACGCGTCCAGCCGCACATTGTATGATCTTGCTATCGAGCGCAAGGCGCCGCGCTGCTTTGCCAAGCTTACCAAGTATGGCGTGCCCATCTGGTGTGTGCTCTTGACCTCGGCCATTGGCATGCTTGCCTTTTTGACCTCCTTGTTCGGCAATGGTGTTGGTAAGAGCCGTGAAAAAAAAGGAAAAAAGTGGGAAAAAAATGCTGACGC